>JAVSBT010206642.1:0-29752 GCA_033118115.1 Pharyngocirrus eroticus | reverse complement strand
TTAAAACAACAATTAGTCGATAGATTAATTTTCACCAACTCCCTTCTGTGAGCCTCCACATAGCATTAAAACTGGTTGTAATACAATTATTGCAAAACTGATGTATGTGAACAGGAATACTCACCAATCTCCTGCAGTAAACACCACAAAAATCACAGGGTAACTCGGTCCAATGAGAAACATCAATAAACCACTTGTGATTTTACAAATAAGAGCCCATTTAAAGATCACATAGTATCCAAATTGAGACAGCAATGGTGTTGCAAGAATTATGGCAACCTAGAAAATAAAAGTAATCGCTTGTTAATGTTATATAATAGTTTGCTGGTTTCTTATGATAGCAACTTTGCAAGAGAGATGGAGAAGAATCCTTTTGTAACAATAAACACCAATACATCCATCACATTCCTGTGTTACTAAAGTTTTATCCTTTACATTAAATAATTAAAACTGTAGTTTCTGCTAAAAAGGGAATCATCAAAAGCCACAGATATATAGATTATCAAGAGAAAATTAAATAAATGTACATGAACATTTCACACAGAAATGAATGCCTTACACTGTCTGTCTAAGCTAATAAAGTGCAAGTTACCCATACCTAAAAAATGTTTATAAAAAAAGGATTTACAGAATAAATATACAACCAACACAAATTCAAAGGAATAAGTCTATTTTTATAATGATAAATGGAAGAGAAATGAAAAAATAAATGATGTACCTGTGGTAGGAAGGTAAACAGTCCAAAGACAATACTTCTAACAAAGGAAGACATCACAGTAGTGGGCACAAGATTTTCAATAAAAATGCTTGAAAAGTTAAAGAGGAAAGCCCTATGAAATTCTGACAACAAATTAACTGTAACAAATGACAAAAAATTAGGCTCACAAAGCATTTGTTTTGTCAAAGTGAATATAGACTCTGAATTAGTTCTATCAGTTTTTGAAGTTGAAGTTTTCAAGTCCAAACTTTGTATCTTTTTTTCATATTGTGTTTGAGCATGAGTTCCTGTGTACATCATGGCCATACACGAAATCAGTGCCAGGAATGTGCAAACTCTTTGAAAAGCTGTGATGTCTTCTAAATTATTTGATAAGGAATCACAGAAAAATACAGAAGAGGAACCAATAATCGATGCAACTTGTGCATACTGTGTTTTCTGTAAGCGGTCTGCATGGGCTGTGGACATTTCGGAAAGTAAACAGCATTGAGCAATCAAAACAAAGGAGAACAGAGCATCATAAAAACAAAGTGTAACTATAAGATGTAAACCAACAATCCATTTATGGTTCAGTTGAGTGTAGTCGGCCCAAGGGAACCAAGGTACTAGAAATGAAATGGCAAAAATAGGAGCTCCATAAAGTATTGCATGTCTTCTGTTAGTAAAAATTGGCAGTTTAGAATTGTCTTGACAGTAGCCAAAGAGTGGATCATTTATGGCATTCCAAATCATATAAATCACTTGGGCTGCTTGAAACCAGCTTTCTTGAATGTTGTAAAGGTTCAAAAATACTTTTACATAGTAAAAATTGAACACTGAAATAATCAGAGATGCTCCAAATGTACAAGAAGCATATGTCAGGGCACTTCTAGAAGGCCTCCAAGTCATTTTGCACAAGTGACACTGGTATCAAAGGTGTGCTGGTGTTTTTTTCTCAATGACTATTGTATGACACTGACAGTTGACACAAGGATGTTTGTAATTTCAACCTTTAAAGTTTACTTTCTCTGCAAGTATGTGAAGAAGATGATGCTGGAGATAAAGGAGAAATTTCAACCGAAGTTTTCTTGGCAATACATGACAGTTACTTTTGTCAAATAAATTATACTCAAGCATGAGTTTCAAACGTCTCTTGAAATGAAGTATCACTAGCTCTCCATATTTAGGGTCAAAAACACCAAAATCAACACGCCGACTTGTGAATTTCTTTTGAGGTAGAATATAACATGTTTGATATTTACCTCCAATATGGAAGACTTCCAATTACTCCTAGAGGGGTCGCTGCATTTTCATTAGGATTACCCCTGAGCCATTTCCGGTTTTCCTGACAGCACGAAACCGACTGATAATTTGAAGGTAAGAAGTTGAATATTAAGAATTGCTACTAATTTTAGCATTTCGTGTCCTTTACGTTTCGTAATCTAAATCGAAACTAAATCCGTTTTGGTTCTTCAGTTATCAAATTGTTTAGATAATCTATAAGAAGAAATACTATTGCTGCATGTTACAAGGTCACTCACTATTGTGTGTGTTTTACTCTGTTTACTGTATACAAGAAAAGACAAGGTCGCTAACTTCGTGATTTTTACAAGGGTTAGTTTAAATGTGTAACGCCAATCACCAGTTTATTGTATATACTTTATTTCAACCTTTTCTCTTATGTGCCTGCCATAGTTTTCTAATTGTATGACTCTTAGTTCTTGGGACCCATTGGGAATGACATTTGCATATTACTTAGTTTAAGAATGATTTGACACAAAATCACTTATAAAATTTAACTTCTAGGGAAAACCTGAAAAAATATGCACATGATACCTGACATTACTTTGGGTTCCCAGTTAGAATAATTTGTTGTTACATTTAATTCCAGCCATCAAGATGGCAGACGAAGGTGAAAAAAAATACGATGTCAAGACTGCACCATTTGATGCAAGATTCCCAAATCAGAATCAAACAAAGTAAGCACAACTATCTAACCTAGTAGTATGGAGTTCAATAAATACTCTGCAGTCAATATAAGGTATAGATTAAACAGTGAAAATTAAAATGAATGTATTCTTGATAGCTTTGGTGTTTATGATTATTTGCACATATCACCCTTTGTGTCATTTCACAGACATTTGGCACCGAATCGTAACATTATTATGATGTTTCAACACATTTATATAAGCTTCTTTTTTTGAAACATCCAATCCTTAGTAGAACATAATTAAGAATAAAAGTTTTTACTGGTTAACGCGTTAACCAGTAAAAAGTTTAACTTTTATTCTTATACAATACACTGGTTAGATGAATCTACATGACTCAATTAGAACATAATTGTCTATTCAGTTGGAAAGAGATAGTGTCATAGCTAGTCTTTTGTAATAGGAAGCTCACATGAATGACAAAGTATTCGCTTTATTTTAATATGATATGTTAATGAGTACTATTATATTTTGTAGGAACTGTTGGCAGAATTTTGTTGACTACCACAGGTGCCATGTTGTGAAAGGAGAAGATTATGAAGGATGTGAATATTTCAAAAGAGTATACAGAGCACTATGTCCTAATGAATGGGTGAGTTTGTCTTTGTTGATTCTTAAGACAGTTATTTAGAAGTATTTAACGGCTGCAGTATAATTAAAAAGGTACCTAAATGCTAGGGGTTTGATGTCTTGTGGAATCTGATGAAATTCTCATGATGTAACCCTTAATTATTTATGGTCGATATCAAATAATCATGCTGTTTATTCCTCTTGATCAAGTAATCATTTATGTCAGTCACTGACCCATAACTATTGTATCCTATCTTGTCACAGTGTATTAGCATTTCTGCTGATATAAAGAACTATTTTTTATGTAAATTTTGTTTTTTTGCCAAGTTAAAACCTGTTAAGTTTGTTTAAATGTACACTTGATAGGTCGCACATTGGGAAACACAAATAGCAGAGAATAGATTTCCGGGAAAAATATGATGTATGAAATAGGAATAAGAATTCAGACATAAAGACCATTGTTGTTGTTTGCTTTTATTTACATGTTGACCTTTTTTTTATCTTGGAAACTTGACCATCTTCAATCTTGTGTTGGTAAATGTTATGTTGACTTGCATAAACATATTATGTACTGTGGTAGTACGAGAAGTAAACATTGATATACACTGGATTTTATTAACTGTTTTTTGTTTTTTTTAAACAGACAACCAAATGGGACGAACAGATAGAAAATGGATCATTTGCTGGCAAGATTTGAGGTTTAGGGAGCTTATTTAGAATACATAGACAGACTTAAACAAATTTCAAGATCACCTAACTTCAGGATTTGGGGGTTTTGTTAACAGAACCTTGCAGCTTCCTGTGTAAATTAAGTGTGATGCAAAGAACTCTTAGAAAAAAAAATAGAAATTAAGTATTTATCTTTACAGGAATATGATGGTTGATTTAAACTGATTTCTCAACTTAACAAATGAAAGTCATTCTGATCTCGTATGAAAGGATACATCTTGTGACAGGCCTCAAGTTTGAAGTAGATTTAAAGCCGTTGATGACATAAATGTTATGTAGAGGAAACAGCAAGTCTAAAGATGCCACAATAATGATCATTACATGTACACAAAAAACAAAAAGTTACTGAAATAAAGAGTGAAAGATTGATAACTATATAGTGTTGTGTTATACTATTTTAGTGTATGGCCTTCATCCTCTATGGATGTCACTGTGAACCCATTGCCAATTTACTTTTCAAAACTGTTCTATCTTTTGAAATAAATTGGCTATGCTGCTATTATGCATGATTTGTACCAAACATTAAGGAGTCTATAAACTGGATACTGTTTGATTAAATAAGGAAATTTGGCCCTAGAAGGGGAGTGGTGTTAATCCAATATCAAACTTGTATAGAGATAAAAAAAGGATAGGGACCAGTAGCCTATAAGGTTGAAAGCTATGCATTTTTGTGGATATTGAAGTACCTCTAGCAAGAAAAAAAGCAAACGAAACCCTTATTTAATTTGAATTTTATTTATGAATTCTGTCCAACATATTTCTGTGACTTTGATAACATTACATCTCTTTACAAAACACATTTAGTAATAGGGACTGGACATCTTTTTAAATTCAATAAAACCATTAAAATAAGTAAGAAGCTTCACTGGGTTGGTCACTTCTTCTGTTCTAACGCAATAGATGAGGGAACAAGACCATGTAAAGGTCCACTTCCAATGAGATAAAAGGGTCTTTAAAATAGGTACCTTTGTTCCCAACAATAGACTGCTGCTGAAATAACCCTGGACTACATTTCAATCTTCCAACCAACCTCTGGTCTTCTTTGAGAAGCAAACAAGTTTCTAAAAAAAGTGGCAGGTAGCAGGTTCAAAGTGTTTATAATTTCGAATTTTTCTTCGTAATGGGAGAAGAACTATATCTTTTAGCATGCAACAGACACTTTTCTCTCTTTTGTTTTGGAGTGAGGTGAAAAATCCTTCTATGTCGCATACTTTGTATATTCAACAAAATGTTAAATACTATTCTAGTAATCTATTGCCTTTTCACCCTGATACTCCATATTCTCAAATATATCTATGCCACCCTTACACTGTATCACAAGAAACATTTTAATTTCATTCATGAAAATATATTTTGAGAACTTGTTAATGTTATCTATTTCAAATATATTATCTTTATACTAGTGAGTCACAAAAGTGTATAATATTAGTTATGAATAGTATGCACATGATAAAACAAAATGGACGGATTGTTATCTAGCTTGCAACATCAATTTCTGTGCTTCAATAAAATACAATACTGTGGCACAGATCTATCTGCTACAGTTCTGTGATTGAAGTGTTTTTATATAGTACTTAATTACATTATAATATGCACTTATTTGTTAAAGATTGCTAACTTTGGTTCCCATGGTGATCAATGTGATCTTGATTGAAAGGGCACAAATTGATTGAATAAATAAATTATGAGCATATACATTTTATTATAATACATGTATTTTTGTAAGTACTGTTGCCACATTGTGTCAATTATTCTCTGCATCACAGTTCAGTTCATAGAACTCAATTCATCTCCTGTCACCGTCTTCTATTTCCTCTTCCAGGGACACTAGTTGTAGGCCTTAATGCTAAAAAAAGGAAAATTCCGATAATTAAATTCTGAAACTAAAGCCCTAGGTAAAATACTAGTATCTCTTGTGTAACATTGCATATAAAATTATCAATCAAAAGATAGCGAAATTTGTAAAAATATCAAACCTATAAATAATATAGATTTGCAAATTATAGTTGATGGAAATTCAAAATGTTTGAATCAGTCCAAATTTAATTATTGTATATTTTATCAATGTGACATGTTACATTTCAAAATAATAATGAAATGCATTTATTATTTGGTGTACCCAGCCCCATTGTGCTTATCAGTCACATGTATCTTTTGTTTCTTTTTATCAAAAGTTTGTGAAAACAGTAAGTGTGGATGTAATCTGATAAAGTCCAGATACTACTAAAAAAATGACATACCTTGATCTGCTGGTTTTGAGGAGTGAGCTTTTTTGGGATCGTTGTACTTAGACACAATTTTATGATCATTTAGTAGTTGAACATCTTGCTCTCCAGCTTGATTGCTAGGATAAAAACAAAGAAAAAAGTGATGTTAATAACAATAAAATCAAGCAAACTTTTCTTACAGTGTATCAGCTCAACTCAATGAATATAGTTTTCAAATTCATGCTACAGACTTACGTGATGATGGTGTGTTTTTCTTTCCTTCGTATTTCTTTGTCATCGGTAAATAATATGGTATGATACCCTTGTGGCGCCTCACAATTTGGAAGAATTCCTCTCGCTGTCTGTGATACCATTCCAAGAGTCCCATTATAAACCAATAAATCATCAACTAAAAGCTGGAAACAGAAAGCATTGAAGGATAACAAGTAATGACAAAATAAATGTGTATTTTATAGATATCCAGAAGGCATTACTAGAGAAGTAAGGGTCAGGAGAAAGTGGTGGCAACTATTCTTTTAGTCTCTAGAATATGATTATGTGACTCACCGCAAAATCTTTCACCCCTCTATTGGCTGTCTTACTGTAATTCCATAATTTTATCATCGAGACCTCCATTGGCTGGTCAAATATCACATACACTCTATTCAACTGGAAGGAAAAAAATGTATCTTTGTACTTTCAAAATTAGAATAACCAGTTCACAAGCACACATTTATACTCCCAATATTGACCGAGAACATACATGATTTATTAATCGAAGATGAATTGACTAAAAACATATACACTCTTTACAAATTTTTTTTATTATTTTTATTTCACAATAGAACTTCAAAATATTCCTATATAGTGATACTGATAGTATTCATTTCTAGTACAATTAATAATTAATTGGAATTATCTATAGAGATCAGTTTCCAGAATCATAACATCAAAAGCATGATTGCTTTACAATACTTACTAAATTAGGTAAAATTGGAGCCAGCCACATATGTTGTCCATCTGAGGTATCATTCTGGCCATCAATGAGCTTATCTGGAGTCCTGAGATCATTTTCTACCCCATCCAATACATTGATACTGTCTGGATAGGCTGATATGTCTGTGTCAAAGACAAACAGAAAAAAATTAGCAATGATTTTTGCACAGAGAATGAAAGGCCTTAATATATTTTAGAATAATCATCCTATATATAAACAACCACACTTGAATGTTATCACTTATTTCCAAACTTATAATTCTTACTGTTTTCTGTAAAGTTGATTTTGTCTCCATCAGCATCATAAAATTCAATCCCGTTCAGGCCTAGATAGTATGGATCTCCCCATGTGGACAACAAATGGAATTGATAAATGACTGGTTTATGGTTAGGGATAGTTATGTTAAAATAAAAATCTTCCAGATGTTATGCAATATCCAAGAGTAAATTGAAATATGAATCTTCAAGCATGTTTAATTCATGAGACATATTGATTTCTATTTTGTACAATCAGTAGCTACTTTATTGGTGTAACTTTAGCAGTAAAGGATACAGCCACATAGTTTATCCACTGCTTCATATTCCTGACTTGGTTCATCCAATATGAGACTAGCACTATCAAAACAAAGATGACAATAAAAGAATAACAGTTAATTGTTTGACACAAATCTAACCTTTCAATTCTTTCTTGGAAAAAAAAGGGGAAAAAAAGAAGAAAGGATTGAAGGATTACCTTGTTTTCTTGACTTGGTTCAAAACTTTTTTAGCTTTCCTTGGTGTTTGTGGGAGTGCAAAACTGACTTCTTGAGCAAAGTCAAAACAACAATTTCCACATCCTTTCCTTATGAGGAACCCTTCAGGGGGTGACACTAATCTATCATCAACATGGACCACAACAGTTTTAGCCTGAAAGTAATAGAGTTTGAATAAACAAAAAAAAGAATTCTGTTGATGTCTGTGTCAAGCAGGGAATGGTAAATAGGTCTTGTTCCACTATACATGCACACAAAAGCTTTGAAACTTTTAAAAAACTATGTGACCATTTTTTTTTTTTTTATGAATGAACATTTACCCCTCTGTATGTATCTTCGGGACTTTTGTTGTAGTTCCAGAATCTAAGTCCACACATTCCTACAGGGCTGGGAAAGTTAATTTCTAGCCAATGTTCTTCTCCTTCAGTGAAAGGAATCAGCCACATGTTTTCATCAGACATCGTTATGTTATTGCCGTTGATCAATCTGTGCAGAACATTTTAGAAACAAGAAGAAACATGAAAAATAAGTGAAAAATAGTAAAAGAAGAAAAGAGTATATAATAGCAAGGATGCCACAATGAAGCCTACGGCTTATTTCCATTGAAATGTTGCTAAATCATCAGGAATTTTTATACAAAATAATCTACCAAGATTTAAGTATAATAAGGATGGAAGATAAGTCATAAGAAATCTCAAGCAGAAGCAAGAAGTTTTAAAACACAAAAATCTTTGGACACAAAACAATTCTTCTGTAATAATACAGGTGTTCGTTACATGGTAGACTCCAATACATATGTAAATACCATGAAATTCCAAAAGTTTATGCCAGACCATTTTGGAAGTTGAAAAATAATGAAAAAGCCTGCAAATAATCTTCTCTCTTCTCTATATATATCTGATATGTATGGGGAAACATGTTATCTGAAGTTTCTTAATGAGAAAAAAAGGGATCCTTACTTATCTAGTGTTCTGTCATCTCTTTCATAGCCTGGTAAAACTTGTAAATCCCTAGGATCTGCATCTATTATATTCATATCTACTGGTAATGCTTCACCATCTTTGCCAATCACTTCCATACCAGTCAAACCTAAATAGTAAGGATCTCCCCAAGTACTAGTGAAGTTCAGTCGGAGACGTTGCCCTGTCAGCACGTCCCCGTCTGCTTGCAGTCCTTGTGTTGCGTCATCAACATCAACTGGTGGTACTTGGGCAGAAGGTTTTGTTCGTACTCTGGATGCAGTGGTAAATGGACGGTCCTAAAATAGCAATTGATTATTAATGAGCGATCGAAAAAAAAATTGAAATCAATAGAATATTCAAAATTATCAGGATCTAAATGTTTGCAGAAAATTGTAGACTTTCTATTTGCCTCATCATATCAAAGGAACTAATTTCTGAACAGAAATGGAATGATGGGCACAATGATTCTAACACAATAAACTATTGTTTATTTTTGTGGGTTTATATTTGTACTTCTAAAATGGTGTTAAAGTCTGTTAACGTTGTCAATTTCTCTAACAAAGATTTAGCTTTGAATCAAAATTTTAATTCATATTTCCTTTGAAAGACTTGAAGTCAATCTGTTTACATTGTTGACAAAGTTGCACAAGTTTAAAGCTGACTAATACATGGCAATGCTAATAGGTTGAAAGTTGATTCCTCTACATAAAAAAAGATTTGTCAATAGACTTCAAGATGAAAAAACTTTAAAATGCCAACTGTGTTTAAACTGTAGACTTTTGAAGTGCTTGCTTTAAAAGAAAGGATATTATAGAATTCACATCTTTGTTTATCTTACATGTGTGTCTTCATCTGCAGTGCTAGGTCTTTCCATGTTTATATCTTCGTCAAAATCTTCCTCAGCATACAGATCTGTTTCATATGTCTGATCATTCTTTGAAACCTCTTCAAGAATGATGTCATCCGTTGTAAAAAGAACCATCTATAAGAGAAAACAATATAAGTTATAACATCATATAATACACAATAATAGTAAGTAATTTACTAAAGCAATAAATATATTAGATTTGACAGTAAAAAAATAAACCGATCTAGACTTACATCTCCAAATGCCTCAGAACCACCCATAATTCCACCACATGCTCTTGCAATTTCCCCCTTGAAGACTAAAGTGCCATCTAATGACACTTCAATATCTTTAGCACCTCTATAGGAATGAATTCTTGACTTATTGTAATTCTGAAAACAGAAAGAAAAGTTTACAGAAAGCAATAAATAACTTTCCCCTTAAGAGATTTACATGATCAATAGGTTGCAGTTTGTTTTCACTGACCCAGCCAATTAGCAGACAAAAAAACAACCCCGCCCAAAATGAAAAGCATTGAGCTGCAATAACTACTCACCCATATTCTCATCATTGCAATGCTGGCTGGTTCCTGGAATGTGATTGTGATGAGATGCTTGTCTCCCTTGGTGAATGGAGCCAGCCACATGTGTGTGTCATCTCGCGTTCTGTTGACTCCATCTACTAGGTTGGACGCTACTCTGGGATCCTTGTTATACTCTTGGAGTATGTTAATGTCAGATGGATCTGCATGAATCTGAATTTTGGAAAATGGAAAACAGTTATTTATCAGTACCTTCATTAATCAGTCCCTATACTAAAAAATATTGTCAATGCAGGTATAATTTTCAGGTAGGTTTACATTAGATAAAAGTCAAATATATTGAATTGTCTGAAATATTTACAATTCTCAACAAATCGTTACTGATTAGAAATAAAATTCAGTCAAATCTGAAGAGGCAACACTTTGGATTGGTGGTGAAGTTACCAAGAATGGTATATTTGAATTATTTTTTTCCTTTGTATAGTTACTTTTTTCTTTACATTCCAATAATATACATACATGTAGCATCCAATTTAATAGCAATGAATACAACTTACAGATGCAACCTTGACAAGTTCCCCTGTACTTGTAAAGAGCTCTATTCCATTCATGCCTACATAATGCTTGTCTCCCCAAGTAGATTTGATGTCAATTGTCAACTCTTTACCATAGGGTAATACTGGGATAGTGAAATCATCATCACTGTTAAACAAAAAGAAAACAAAAATCAGCATTTTAGTAATATATTCTACAACATACATTTTACTAACATTATTTCAAATAAAAATATGTCATCTTTCAAACATCTATCATGTTTTTCGATGCAGACTCTTGTTCTTACTTGGTTTTCTATTTTATGACATTTGATTGCCAGACTTACATTTCTTCTGATGATGGTTCTTCCATGATTGTAGGTTCCACTGGATGTGCCTTCTCAGCATTCAAATACTCATCAAAAATATCATCTAAAAAACACATAATTATGAAACCGTTCTGTTAGAAAATACAAGACTATCTTTCATACTTTCAAAAGTTCATAAATTTTATCGAACAAATGAAGAAAAGTTTTTTGATTAAGAAATTGCAAGAATGTTTTGGAATAGTGCGGCAAATGACCAACGAAATATGAATGTGATCGACACACTTACCTTCCATATCCATAGAAAGCCTTCCTTTGTGCTGCCTCTCAAACATGTTAAGAGAAGTCCATGATTCCTCTAGGTTGGACTGTTCTTTTTTACGCCACTGTGCCCTTGCAGATTCAATTTGTTGCATCTTCGACTGTGCTTCTTCATCACCTTCAATTTCCTTAGATGACAAATTTTCCTCATCTTCAAGGGGCAGTCCTAGGTAATACAAGTAGTTTGTGATATTTCAATATTTTTTCACCTTGGTTCGATATTAGTTACTTTTGCCGATGGAAGGATGGGCTTTTTACCTATATCTTGAAAAGCGCTCACAATAAGAATGAGTATAAAGTGGGATCATTGAAAACAAATTTGAAAGCATGATACATACCTGGTGTCTGTCTTCTTCTAATCCTTCCTCGTCCAGGCGATGGTGTGTCTCTTATTGGTTCATCGAAAGTAGTGTTTAGATTTACATGTTTTCTTAAAAAGAAAAAAGAAATGCATTTCAAAAGAGTTATCTAAAGAACATTTTAGGTGTTCACATTAGTAGGTATAGCTAGGCTCCTGGCATGAAAAATAAAGTAAATAAGGCCATTCCCGATTGATTCGTTGGCCAATGGTCTCTTAGCATAAAGAGGGACAACAATAATAAGCATGTTTCTTGAAAGATATAGATATCTAAGTTCTTAATTATTTCTACAGTCACTACCACTAACCATAGCATACAATCTATAAAGTCATACACAATTTCTTACTTTAATCAAAGAATTACTTCTTACCCTTTTGTTGGTGGCCAATTCTCTAATAACTTCGAATCTTTTCCTCTGGATTTGTTTCTTCCATTGTCCGACTGCTCATCTGTATAACCAGAATACCAAGACATTACAAATGACCCAAAATATCCAACTAGTTTATATTGAACACTGGGAACGATTTTGTTGTAGATACTATTTCAAATCATGTACTTTAATCATTTTGCATTCTAATGTATCATTATTGAAGCTTAAACATCAAATAAAGAAGACATTGTACAATAAGTAAGCATATGTTACTGTTTTATTGATTTCTAGGGGTGAATTAAAAAATGCAACAGATTGAGCATTAAAACAATTCACATAGTTTTCAATCTACTATTGGAAGAGGGAAAACCAATATTTGAACAAGGGCAGCCATCCTTTCTCAAAGATTTGTTGTTGTTGAAAACTAGCAAAAACTGGTTTGCAAAAAGTACATTTGTCATCTATTTTTTTGTCAATGTTATGTTCTGCATACTTTGGAGTGTATAAAAGAATGAAGAGTAAAATAAGTAATGTTTTTTTGCGAATCTTACCAGAGCTTTTGTCACTATCTAGCCAAAGTGGAACTCCACTTCTGTTGGAATTTTCTCTGTGAAAAAAATAAAAGTTTCCAAATTTGTTTAAATCATAAGAAATTCATTTTGGTTCAGGGGAGATATTTCATCAACAGTTAATTTAGGTGATTAGAATTGATAATTTCATTTACACTACTGAATCATGGACTATTGTTTTGTTAAAACACAATCATAACAATAGTAACATGCAACATACTCCATACACATGCGTTTTTGTTACATCAAAACAAATCAACATCAAAAAAGTTTTTATTAGACATGTTAAGGTCTGGGCTTCCACAGTGAAAACTTCATAAACTTTGAACTTTTTCAGGCCTTTGAATTGAATATTAATAGTGTGCAAGATCTTTATCCATCCACCTATAGTTGCATGGATATTTTGAAGGTATTAGTAAAAGGGGTAACACAGATCCAAGTTATATGATAGAATTTTACATAAAAATCTAGCTTAAAATACCATAGTATCACCATTTTTTTTGTAAGATGATTGTTAGAATATCATTAGGACACATACAAATAGTAAATGAACCACTACTAAGGGACCAAATTTGGTGATAGAAAAAGTCAAACACGAACACCAGAATTCTTGTGCAAATTCTTAATATCCTATAATAAGTATATAACAGAAAGTGCAAGGGAACACAGCAAACCGTGTTTATTTGCACTTTTCATGAAAACAAACTGTGAAGGGAGACAGTTTAAAAATGTTTTACTCTTTATTCTCGGTTTTGTTATCTTTGTCGAGCCATGCTGGTTTCACTCCCAGAGATTCATTGGTGCTACTGTTAAGTAGATAAAAATGTAGGTTTGCAATAATTTAGGTGGCTGCCACTTTATAGAGAAACAGAGGAGGGGGGAAAGAAAGGCTAATATATAAGTAGCTCATGTCATTCGTCATTTTCTGGATCTATTGTCACGGGTAGAGAATAAAATAATGCTGAAATAAAAGTCATTCCCTGTTAACATGCAATTAAAATCATTTCAAATACACATGAAGTTGTCACATAAAGCATGCAAGCCCCTTGTATGTTAATAATATTTATTTGTAACATTTCTGTACATCAATAACAGTAAACAAACAAACAAATCTTCATTCAATCTATCTACAAACCAATTCAAGCTGCTACTATCATAATACAACATATAATTAGAGCATGTACATAAGAAGATATCATTACAAAATCCCATTTCTTGAATTTGATTTTCTACTCAAATAACATCATTTTGTATATATTTCTTTTCAGAAGGTTATTGCTTCTTTATTGTGGTATGAAATATATTTAAGGTATATTTGCATTCCTTGTTATGAACTTTGAAAAAAAATATTATCTGACAGATGTAAAACTTTTAAGTTTTTCAAGTCAACAGAGACAAGAACTGGAGAAGTGTTATATATAGTTGCTTGTTACATCTGTAACATAATCAGAAGAATAGGATTTTTCACATGTTTTTGGTTGGTTGCATCTAGCATATAACACAGACAGAAGACAGGACAAAAAAGCAACAAAGTTCAATTTAAAAAAAAGCCTGCATAACAAAAACTAGAACCAGTAGATGAATTAAGTTGAAATAAATTACTGGTATTTATAGGGTGGCTTGGAATCCTCTTGTAACCAGTCTGGTTTGTTGCGAAGTTGACTTCTGTAAGGGAAAAGGACCCAGAAAAAAAGGGAAAGAAAAAGGAGAATAAGTGCAAATGAGAATAAGACAAGAATAAGAAAAAGAGGATAATATCATTGTAGGTGCTGAATATAACATTTTGAAAATTGAAGTTAGCAGAATTTGCTTCACAGTCACAGTCCATGTGAAAATAGTCAAATTTTAACTGATACCCTGTATAACACACTCCCACTATCTTAGAATAAGACAGCAAATATAGAAAATTTGGACTACAAGAAAATGCTTCCTTATTTGAAGAGGAGTTCTGTTAAAATTAGGGTTCATAACATGGAGTGTGACCTAACTTTAAGTAAATAAAGCTGAACTAGATTAGAACATGTTTTAAAGAGAGGAACAAGAATTAAAAAGAAATGGCCAAAAGCAGAGGTTAAAATCATCATCAAGAGATAATTTGAAACGAAAAAAAAATGAAACTCTTTATGTGACTCACTTTGTGAGATCTCTTATCTTCTGTAACATGCAGGTTTCATCGTCTGATCCAAAAGGAGATTGTGATCTTAAATTAGGGGACTTTGGGAGTCCTAAATGAGGGTGAGCCTTAGCGAGAACACTATGTGGTGAGGGTGGTGTGGCGGTACCCTGTGGTGGCACCTCTGCATCAAGTTTTGGAAGACGTGATGAACTCTTACTAGCTGTGTTTTGTTCTGTTGTTGTTATATTTGATGGCGGAATAGCTGCTTTGACGGGGCTCTGGTTTGAACTTTTATTTACACTAAAAAAAAGGATAGATATAAACAAACAAAAAACAACACACACACAACTAAAACATGATACGGTATAACATAAATTGGTCCTCTGGAAACAAAATATTAATATACATATTCCACTAGGGATCATCATCATTGTGCGTCGTCTACACAAGCCTTTGGATATGAGAAATAATTAGGAAGAAGTGCTTGTAGTTTTTAGAAAATTATAAAAGAATGTGACTGGACTATTCTACTAGAATACAATATTCTAAAACTTGATTAAAAGAAAGCCAAACAATCATCAACTGTGAACGAATCTGTGGACAGCAGGTTAAACTTATCAGGAAGTTAAATGATTTAAAACACATATCAAAAGCCTCAGTAGAAGATCATAAAAATATTCTTCCCAAACAAATAAGGATACTTTCATAGCATAATAAAGCAATCACTTTTGTTTATGAAACTTTTTCAAAGACACACAGAATTTAACAAATTGTTATTCCTACCTATCAGAACTCTGTTCCATATTGATACTCAATGATGTGTCTACACTTGAAGATGAACCACCAAGTCTAGCAGCCATCTTGGATTTCCTTGGTGTTTTGGACTTTTTTCTTGGTTTTGGGACTCCAGATATATCTAGTGAGAATTAAAAATAACATCACTTGAATGCTTAGCTTTGTACACTAGTCTCAATGTGGCCTTACAGACTAGTAATTAGAAAAATGCATGAAAATTCAACAAAAGTTTCTTGTGATTCTGTTTACAAAACTGAGCTTTTTTTTGTCGGGACCAATACATTAAAAAAAAACGGACAAATTGCACTTACCTCTCCTACCCGAGTTTCCTTCTTCACTTGACTGGTGTTGAAGTTCATTCTCCGTTGTGTCCAGTTCTAATGGACTGATCTCAGGAAGTATGACATCATCTGCTAAGGATCTTTTGACAATTCTTGTATATGACCTGGGAGGAGGACGTTTTGTGTCTGCTGTATATTGTCTAGATTTTTCTACATCCTCGTCACTACAAAGGGAAACATTGTCCATATTTGGGGTGGTCATTTGAGGGAACTCTGTCCTCGCCGAATCTGGATCTGTGTCACATAATGGTATACTTTTACCATAATCAAACACTTGGTTACCACAGCCCTTGTCAATCTCACCTTCGAAAACTAAGTCACCATCAACATTGATACGCATATCTTTGACACCAACATTCAAATCCTAAAAGAAAAATCATCAAAAAATTCAAAATGTTCTATGCCCTTTTTTCAAACAAAAAGAACAAAAAACAAATTGAATATATCTCACCAAGAAGTGAAATAATGAAAAGAGGCTTAGCTTATGAATCCTGTGTGCTATGGAATAATATGACAGAAATTTTAAAGAATGCTGGAAACAAAAACTCTTTCAAAATAATTTACTACAAATTATTTTACAGAATAACTGATATGAACAGATAAGGAACAGGAAAAATCTATTTTTGTCTCAGTATATTGTGGAGGGTGAGAATGAAAAAGTAATATATCCAATCTGAAAACGAAGAACTTACAGTCAGACTTTTATTGAAATTCCAAATTTTTATTTTTGCCAGTCCATCAATCTCTTGGTTTGGTTTTAGATTAAGTTGAACTTTGAATGAAATGGTTTTGCCAGGTTTATAGTTACAGCTCCACATATTTCTCTCTTTAGCAGTCTACAAAAAGGAAAGTGATTGTAAGTATGGTATCAAGACAAAATGGAAAGTGTTAGACCCAATCAGAAGCAATAGTACTAATGAAGCCAAATGAGATCCTACCACATTATAAATTGAATTTAAAAAATTGAAAATGAATTCTTTACCTTTGATTTGCCATTGAAGATACAACCCATCTCTCCACTAGGCCTCTCAGCACCATACAATTTGATACTTTTCACATCAACTTCAATTTTTTTTCTCTCAGAGTCAAAGAATTGGATTTCAGTCAAGCCTATTCTTTTAGCATGACCCCAGTTGGACAATATTTGAAACTCAACTTGAATTGTGGACTGGCCAGAGGACTGGAAATAAAAAACAACTAATATGTAATTTTATAAATCTACTTATAATTTGTTTATTACAAAAATGTAATTCAACATTTTTAGCATATTGTTGTAGTTATTTATTTTTACCATTCCACTAGATGCAGATGCACTCTTTGTTGGTGATGTATGTGGTGACTTTGCTGGTTGTGACTGTTTCTGTGGTGACTTGTTAGGAGATTTTGCCAAGGATTTTCTCACATCTTCCCCTATTTTGATGTCTGCTCCTTCTTCTAGGTGTGCAAGAGCTCGAAGTAGCTTGGCCTGACCCCTAGGGACACAAAATAAATGTCAAATTAAACAAAGGAGCAGATAATTGTATTGAGACCAAGACTAAGGATTTGAATTAATGGAGGTAGGAGGAACAGATAGTTACAACCCCATTCTAACCTATCAGGTGGTCCCTAAGAGATTTTCAAATTTCAGCCATTTCATGAATTAACATGTTATGCAATCCCACAGACCAAACAAATCTAATATCCTCAATATAAAAATGCAAAGGAATGATAGATTTTGTCCTGCAATGGGAAATCTCCAAGATTGAATGTGAAACCAGTCATCAATATATGAAGATCCCAGTCACTATTTCATACTTGGAATATTACCAAACATTAATCCCAGGAAGTAAAAGTTATTTTTACTTGATCAATAAAGTGTTTGAATCAACTAACATTACATAAAGAGTTATTGATGTAACAAACTTACACACGCTAGTAGTCAATACAAGTCACAAACTTAAGTAGGTTACAACAAAATTGTGGAACACCAAAAACAATTTAATTTGACCTATTGCCAATATTTGAAGACTTACTTTGCATCCAATTTAAGCACCTTTTGTACAATTGCCTGCAAGTCTTCTGCTTCTTCAGAAGGATTGCCTTCTTCTTTGAAATCCTTGGAACTGGCTGGGCGTGCAGCAGCCTCTGCATGAGGTAATGGAGTTCTGTCTGCCTGTAAAAAGAAAAGCTAAAGATAAATGAATACAACTTTAGGTTTCTCAAAACACTAACCTATTGTTATTTATTTTTCTTTACGACCTTTGAAACTCTTTTTTTTTAATTGTTCGCCTCGGTAAAAGCACATGTATAATTATACAATAGGGAAAATTAAAAAATTTCAAAAACTAAAAAAGTGCATGTCTATACATGTGTATTTGAGGTACAGTCAAGAAGTACATTTAATGACATTACTACCTAAAATTACAAGCCTACCTCATTTCTGCCAGGTGCACTGTGAGTGGATCGTCTTATATCGTCCAGTTTTTTATTTTCTGCCCGGAGTGCTTCCATCACAGCTTTTGCTTCCACTGTTGTGTCTGCGGTTCCTATAATATCTTTACTTTTTCTGTGTGCTGATAGGGGTCTGTTCTTACTTCGAGATGGAGTATCTGGATAAATATGATAAGTACAGTATAACTGTATTAAATGTGGAAATAGTAGAAGAATTGAGAGTGTGATATCTAAGTATTCTTGAATAACATTTCAACTTTGTCTATATATTAAGATTAAAAAGGAACAATAAGGCTGTATCTCCTTTTGTGAAACGGGAACTTGATGCAGCCATTTTCTAAAGGCAGAGTACCATGTGAATTTTTTGTGCATAATATGAAAACGCTCTCTATCTTTAATTACTGTCATGATTTTTGCTGTGCACCCATGAATGAAAAATATTTTAATCAAAATAGAAAAGCTATAAAGGGTCTAAAAATAAACAGCCATACTTGGTTTTAGTAGAAGTTCTCTTGGACCGGATTGTCTGCTGGCAGGTTGTGATGATTTAGTTTGTAGAGATTTTGATCTTTTGGGTTGACTTGTTCTGACAGAAGACTGTATAGATTTTCTTTGACTTGAAAGAGGGGATTTTAAAGCACCAAAGGCATCAATATCAGATTTCCTCGCTGCAGCCAGAGATCTTTCTATCTTTCGACCTAAAAGAATATCAATAATCACCAATATTAATTACCAAAGACAACAAAATCAAATTGAAATAAAAGCTAATTTAATAAATAAAGGTTCTTTTGCACCATGACAAGTGGTAACAGTTACTTAGGTATTACACTATAAGAAATTTATTAAGTTGGCATCCTGGTCCAGTAACTACACAGAATTGAATTCAGAATTTATACCTTGATTTCCTACTGAAGCAAATTCAATCACAACCATATCTTTTTTGTTAAGTCCAAATTCACCCCCAGCTAGTACAGGGGATTGTTCCAATTTGACACCTTCCTCTTCCAGGTCACCTTCTTCTGGAATCATTTCCTCTTTATCAGAATCCTACATGAACAAACAAGGTGAAAACGAATAATTTATGGAATTTGTCAAGAAAGCAAGTAAATGATAGCATAAAATATTAAAGCATAGCTTTGTTCTACTTACTGAGTATGGGTGCTGTGCTAGGCTTTTGCGTATGTTTGCATTCATTTCCAGACTCTGGCGTAGCCTCTGAGAGAAAAAATACAATATTTGTAAGCAATTTATTTTTAGAAGCATGACTCAAATCTAAAATATACCATAAACAATACTCTAGGTACTGATAATAATAAAAAATATACAGTAACAATACACTGCTATTGGCATAGATGAAAAAAATGCTCTGTATATTGTTGCTACATGCTGAAAAAATGAATCCACAAAGATAATATTGAACAATATACTGGGAATATATACATTGTAATTGGAAAAGATGGAAAAAAATTGCTCTACATTTTGTTGCCATGATCACATGCTGAAATCAGACTGGCATGAAGAAGAGAGAAAACATCAGAGAATAACAAATATGTTATACTGAAAGAGCGCCCTCCTTAGAGAACAGAAATAAATAAGTAAATATACTAATAATTCAATAATCATCTACTTCTGAATTACCTTGACATCCGCAATACTTAACATCAGCTGTTCTTTGCCATCTTTGTTAGACTTTTTATGTATTTTGGGTTGGATGAGGGCAGATCTTTGACTTGGAGCTTCCATCTCGCCCTCACTGTCACTCTTTTCTGCAAGCTTTAGGGCTTGTTCCATATTACGGGTCAACTATTTTTTCAAGAACACAAACATGCTTGTCACAAAAAACTACAGCGAAACCTCCCATAAAGACCACCTCACTTTAAGGACTACCTTGCTATTAGGTCCCTAAAAAAAGTCTGCCCAAAATTCAGTAAGACCTCAATTCTAAACCTCCCTAGGGAGACCCCTTCGCTATCAAGGCCACTTTGAGTCTAGCCCCTTAGGTGGTGTTATATGTGAAGTTTCACCGTATAAACAACATCAACAAAAAAATCTAGTCAACATGCTTACATGCTAAATCTTAGACTAAAAAATTATGTAGTACTTTAAATAAATCTAAAATCTTAAAATTCTAGGCATCCCAAGTAGAAATAAATGCTAAACCATCATGCCATTGCTTTTTCACAACAAAAGTGTTTTATATTTCATATAATTCAGGTTTGAAAAAGCCTTTAAGTAAAGTTAGTCTCTGCCAGTATGAATAGAATAGCATTTAGACTTTCATATCAGAAAAATAACATATGCTCTCTAAATTCTTCATCAAGAAATACAGAGTGGCTACTTTTACACTCAAAACCAATTTTATTTTGAGAAAAATATGACAGTTTAATGAAACAGAATACATTTCACAACTAAGGAGGTTTATTTCAAGCACTAGTCATAGTTATTGATATTTGAATGAAAGAAAATTATGCATTTACATTGATGATTTTTTAATTTAAAACTTTTGTGAAAACTGATATTGAAATCTCATATAACTACACAAAAAGAAGTCATACGTTTTTAGAATTTTAAATTCATATTTCAGCATAGATGAAATTTAATCTCTTTGCAATATTTAGTTATTGAAATGTAATTATACGCGTTTGAGCATGCATGGCAGAATAGCCACTCAGATACCTAAAATCATTCTAAATAACTAAATTGTAATCAGCTATCTTTAGTTATGGTCCTGAATGAAAAATCTCACCTGTTTCTCATCTTCATCTGATGAACTCTCACTCATTGTGCTATATTCACTTTCACTTTCTGACTCCGATTCAGATTCTTGATAGCTAAATGAATTTTCAAAGTCCTCTGAATATTCTCCAGTCAAAATTGACGGAGCATGGACGTGAAGCTTTTCTCCTCTATGAGTTTTGAGATTAATTGACCCTGCAGTCCAATTTTTCCTATTGGCCTTTTCAGGGGCAGTTTTAGCCCTACTTTTTTGAGGACCTTCTGTACAGTTTATTAAACCTGATTTGGATGTCTTTCTTGATGTCTTACTATCTGAAGAAAATGATATAGAGGAACATATAAATTGTCAGGGACAGAGTAATAATCTATAACTTTCTCAACTTAAGATAGTAGATTAATAATAAAAAGTTTTTTTTACGCAAACAACAAAGTGTTAACCTAAGAATAAATTAAGTAAACTTTTTCGATCACTCTATACCACAACCCCTACTGGCATGTCTCATCGTAGGCTACTTTAACCCATGTAGTATAGGAAAACGACTTCCAGGTGTTTGGGTTGTGTGTAAGGGTGTGATGCACTAATATGAAAGATTTATTAATCAAAGCTTTCGATCCTCATCACGAGATCTTGATCACTGATATGACAAATAGTAAACAGTTACAGAATACATACAGAAAAATTAGGAATACATATACACTTTATAAACATAGAATACACAAACTTTAAAAACATAGAGTATACAAACTGAATGCTATATGAGCAGGAGTGTTAACCTTTATAATTAATTTCAACCAACTTGTTCTGTGATCATCGTCAGTTGGTCAAATTTATTACAAAGGTAAACATTTTGTTAGTTTGGATAAAAAGAACATTTTATTACTAAGAATTTACCAAACAAATGAACTTGTTCAATAATGTAGATTAGTCAAACCAATATGTACTGAAAATGTCATTACCTCCAGCAGTCTTTGCTTTCCTTGACTTCAATTTACTCCTATTTTGATTTGAATTTGCACCATTCAAATAAAGTGAAAACCCTTGCTCCTTCTGTTCTAATTCCTTTTGCTTTGGACCCTTTTCTCTCAAGTGTCGATACTGTCTAAAAGTGCACAAAACAAATACAGAATAAATATACAGAAAGTCTCCCATATTTCATTGACTACAGGTTTATGAGAATCACAATTGATGAAAATGAAAAATTCATCCTTGTTAATCTATTCTATGCCACAACTACTGTGAATATGACAGTCTCTTTGAAAAAAGCAAGAAATTAGGAAAGAAAAATATGGAGAATAAGAATTGTGTTTTTATGAATTAAATGTCACAGAAAGCTTCTGTATTTCTAAAGAAAATACATTTTTACCTATTTCTTTCCTGAAGCAAAAGAAGATACTCGTCATACCCTGGGTTTAATTCATCTGGAACATCCTTAACAAAGCAAAGATATCACAAAAAGATAATTAGAAATTGGTATACTGATTGTAGAGGGGGTGCGACTTTAAATTTTGATAACAAATTTTAGGAAGGAATAGATTTAAAATAATTCTATTTACATCTTTTTTCAACCCTTCAGTTTGGGATAAAAAAAAGTTTAGATTCCATATACCAATTTTTAATATTAAAATTCACTATAAAAAGCAATAGAATATGCATAACAATAACCAGGGAAAAACTCTACACAACCAGAAAGCCATAATCATGATAAAACCAAACTTTCAAACACACAAAATATGTGCACAGCACTGGTCCTGACACTTACTTGCTCAACCTGAATCTTAAATGTGGGGTCCTGATCTCCCCATTGTTTCCTAGAGTAACCACCTAAATTGCAAAAAGAATATTCTTTAAAATGCAACAATGAAATCTTGCTCATCTATATAAAGTCATACTTTGCAAGTATTTGGAGTTTGGTAAGAAATCTTTTTTGAGAGAGATGTAGGCTTTGCAGCATGATACTGTTATGAATTTGAGTATTGATAATCACATTATAAATGACACTTTTGAGCTGAACTGTCTCTTCACAAAAGACAGTGTTTTAACAATATATTTGTTGTGGCTTGTTCAACAATTTACTAACGTAAATGCCTGACAGTCGTAGAAGATAAACCACAACTCAAAGATCGTGGACTTTTTTTTGACAGTTCTCGGTTGGCAACCATATAAACAACTTTTGCTGTAGCATTTTGACCGCAGGATGATTGCGTCAAAGTTTGTTTGTTAAAAATCTAAAAAGTTAGAAGCCCTGTGATAAAAACAAAAGTTTTGATTATTACCTTTTGGCATTATCTTATGTCATATTAATAAAAAAAGCCATTCCCTATCTAGTCAAGCTTTCATTTCCAGGATATTTACATGGCGGAATTTACATGTATGCGCATGAGCAAGATAAAAAGCAAGATTTTCAAGTTAGCCTTCCAAAAGATAATCTCTTTTCGGGTATTTTTCTAACTTTTTTACCATGCAAATCAACATATCTTTATTTCGTTGTACAACTTACCAATTTTTAGACGAATTGGTTTTATTCTCTTCCACTGTTTTCGCTTTTTGCATGGTGATGGAGGTTTGGGTAAAATTTTAGGAGTGACATAGCCCTTTACAATATATCCAAATACATCACAAGGGCCGAAATACTGCTTATATCCTACATAGAAAGAACAAGTGAAAATACCTTTATTGTATATGTATATGCTTTCAATGTGTTAGCACATTACATGTCCACAACAGCAACAAAAACACTTCAGGATGATATTAGCGTCTTTAACTCAGAATAGTGTGTTCTAGATTAAAGCATGTTCCTGTGATACATGTCATTGATGTAGTTGTCATTCATTCATAAGATGTTTATTAATGCTCTGGGATAGGAAAAATTATGTCAGCCCGATTTTTGAGGTGAGATGTTTATCTTACAACAATTACTATAGAAAGTAATGCCTGATATTACCACAAACTAGCAACATATTAGTGATTTACATGAGGTTATATTATCGCTCAAACATTATCATTGAAAGAGTAGCTGAAGCCTGAAGCTTGATATTATTGTAATCATCAATGCTTATTATTTCACAACAGGTTGATTCGATCATTATCTTTATATATGGTATATTTAAGTTTTCATTGCAATGTAGAAGTTGTCCAAAAAAGTATATATGGAAGAAGAAGAAGACACTTATCATCTCTGGCACTTAAGTTAGATTAGAAGTAGGAGTTATACTTAGTCTTAGACTTAGTCTTATGTTTTATAATGATTTGGTTTTACTATGTTTTGTTAAAATGTCTGCCTTGTGGGTTAAAAACTCTGACCACATAAAACTCGTTTCTGTATCATAGTGCTGAAGAGCTAGTGAAGCTTTATAGACCAGTGGCAGTAGATAAAACCTTGCCCACCAGAGGAGGACAGAAGGACTATGCTCCAGATGGATCTTTCTTACAAGCTAAACGAGTTGAAAGCTATCACAGAGAAAGATTTGAACTTCTTAGAGAAGAAAGAGTTGCTAAATTGTATGTATATTATTATAATATTTGCACTATATGTATGATCTTTGGATATTTAAACTACCTCTAAAAGATTTTTAAAAAGGTGATTCTCTGACACTTCATTATGAGACAATTTGAGAATGCTGTGGTTTCAAAGTCAATGTGAATTATTAATATTCAAGATACTTTGATATTCCTTTCAACTCAATTTCACTTTCCAGAGGTGCAACAGCATGGGGTGAATGGTTGCCAGAGGTTAAAAAAGTTGAAGTAAAAAAGGAGGTGTGTATGAATTAATTCTTTTTTATCCAAAATATCAAATATAACTTGATTAAGACTTGTTCAATAGTTATTTATTGTTAAAATAATCTGATGATGCCATTCCAGAATATATATAATTACTAGCATATATGTATGACAGGGTTGTGTTTAAAATCCAAATTTCAGAATAAATTTTGGCAGCACTTGGGACATATTGAATATACCAAAAAATATTTATACCCAGAAGAAGCTGCATTTCTAGTGGATGAGGTACAATTTTTACTTTTTTTCTTATCTATTTCAATGATGGTTGAAAGCATTTCTGTTGAGTTTTTTGTTGGTAAATGAATTGAAATTCATCAAATTTGAAATAAAAACAGAGAAACATGATTAAAATTTGATTTTTTTTTTTAGCAATTATTCAACAGTTGTTGAATATCCTCACTATTGAAGAGGAATATTTTTTTAGGAACACCAATTAAGTCTTGAAATTTTCAAAGTTGGTACATCTTCTAGGATTTGCCTTAACCTTTTAAAAATGTTTGTGTACATTGTAGCTCTTTACAAAAATCTGCAAATGTTCAAATCTATGGTATTTTTTCCTTTATTCAGGGTTTGTTAGAGATCTATTATGGTGGAATTCCCCTTAGTATGCAACAAGTGTATGGCACTGTGTTAGGAAAACATGTTCCTATAAATCATTATCATGTGTATTCACATTTATCACGGCTTGGATACATAATGAGAAGATATATAGATGTGTAAGTAAACTTGATCTAATCTTGCAATAAATTCATTCAGTTGGCAATATATATTTCATTCAATTTTTTCTTTTTACTCAACTGTGACTTACTTTTCATCAATGTTTCAAACACTGACAGTGGTTAAAACATTGATTAAAGCAAAAATTGAATTAAAACAAAAATTGAATGAAACTTAATATAATTTCATATTTTGAGTCTCTCATTGTTGTAGCTTTTAAAAATGCTTCACCTTGTGGTTATCTACTTGTATTTTTTTCTCCATCATTATCAGGTTTCAGAAATTTTAACTCCGCTAGTTAATGATCCAAATAGTTATGTCATTGTATTTCTACATTCTATAAGCATTTCCTGTTAGCTAGTAATGGAAATTTAAATTTGATACCATAAGTAACTTCTTTTTTTCTTTCCATTTCCTTAGTTCTCATATAACTTCCTATGAAAGACAAATACAATTAGACAAATATGTCAAAGACAGTGATAAAAAGAAAAAGAAGAGAAAGAGAAACAAGAAAGAGCAAGATAAAGACAAAATGAATAATGCTCAAAATGAAGAGGTTGATACTGCTTCCAAAAAGACAAAATATGAGGAAAGTGAAGAAAAAAACAAAAATGCTAATTGTAATATGAGAGGGGATGGCATTTCCTGCAGAAACGGAAATGAAAACCTATGCATAGACAGTACAGATGATAGTGGGCATACATCTGAATTTCAAAGTGAGTCAACGGATGTAGTGTGTGAATCAAATGACCAGGGGGCATGTAGTGGCTATGAAGTAGACAGCATTAATTGTGATGAAACAGACTTTAGAGAAATGGAAGAAGAGTATGTGCCAGTTCCCCATTCAAACTGGGATTTCAAAGACATTTCATTTCCAGATTTTAGCAAAAAAGCTATAAAAAGTGATACAGTGATGACCTTTCCACAGAGGGACAAATCTGTTTTGCCTCCTGGTGTGGAGTTATGTAATCAGATTTCTGAGCTAAATTTGAGTTGTTTTTGTTCAATCACAAAAGATGATAGTCAGGAGTTTTCATGTGGACATTTGTCAATGAAAGTTAAGAAAAGTTCTGCTAAAAATTGGACTGAATATAAACAAGAATTAGGGAGGATCAGTAGGGAGGACATGTTACAAGATTCCCCTGCAAGTGTATTATGGGAAGAGGATGATATAAAGCCTTTAATTTCACCATGGGAAGCAACCTGTACTGCAGACATTCTCCAGAAATTGAAAATAGTTCCAAATGTTTCATTAACTACCAATGGATCAAAGTGAGTGCATTTAAACCTCAATGTATATTTTGTACTTGACTTCAAATTTCTTTAGCTTATATATATACATGTTTATGATTGTTTTATGATGTTTATAGGATTTATAAAAGACTTCGATGAGGTTGCCAACTATTCACCAGTTGTGGGAATAATTTTCCTTGATTTGCATTGCAGTTTGCTACACAATATTTCACAACTGCTATGCAAATTTCACTAGATTTAACAATGCAGAGATACAACTGCTATGCAAAACCATAAATCATGTGCAATACAATTTTGAGTCACTACTTTATTCCCTGCAGAAATTTCAGAAAGAACTTTTTCTTACCTTTTGAAAAAGGTCCTCAAAACCTTGTGGGATAAACTAGTTACTGTGTATGTATGGCAGGGGTAATTGTAGAGTGCTTGAAACTTTTTGCTAGTTGGGTACCAACAATTTTTTTGTATTGACAACTTTTTCATGGTTTTTTTTCATGTAATTTAGGATCCCAGCAGAGCTAGATCTTGACATTGTCTATGATGTATTCCTGCCAAATTCTAATTTCAAGAAAACAATGCCTGGTCTTCCTAATCATAGAATATGTATAATAAAGTAAGTTGATTAATTTTGTACTGAGTCTGACATAATGTGTATATTTCAAAATGTAATGTTATTTGTATTTATTTCCAAATTCAAGTGTCAGGTTAAAAAAAAAATCTTTATGTATTTTTGAACTTTAGAACATCAATTGAGAGAAAATCTGAGAATACTGGTATGCTTATGTCATCAAAATAATCACGACTTTCATCAAATGCCTTCCGTAATTATTGCCAAAATTCACAAAGTTGGACATCAGTTCAAAGTTAGAGCTAATTAAATGTTGTCATGTATACAGGGAGTTGAGTAACATTTTCTTAATTTTTTCTTTACAGAAATAACAGTTCACCACCAGATTTATCACATATAGTTCATACGTGTAGGAAATGTACAGATGGAGTGCCTTTACATTGGGCTGTGGTTGATAATGGAGACATTGCATTCTATTGTTTTAATGATGTAGATATACCTATAGATATAACCATGGGATAATATAACGAAATGACATAGAGATTAAATTATAAAAGTGCCTTTTTTTGTGTTTTCATTTTAGTTGTCTCTAAAAATAACATAATTGTCATCTCTTTTAAATATCAAAGATTTAACTAGATGGATAATTTATGGCAAAGATACCTCAATAAATGTTTACAAACCTATAAAATGTGTGTGGTTTTATTTTTTTAATTTGATTTCAATTTCTAATGTTTTCAACCCATCACATATATTTCCAACCTCAACATTTGATTTAATACATATTTGGCCAAAATTTTCCATGAAGAAAGTCCAAGAGAACAAGAAAGCCTTTGGCTCATTTCTATTGTGAATATTAACCTTCATTATGCAATCAATCTCAATTTTGAAATAAATGTCTGTATTATTTCACAAGAAAAAACTGCATGTAAGGCCAAGATTTTTTGCTATCCTTTGAAGGTTATATCGGTAGTGAAACAATTCTGTCATAATAAGGTAACACTAACACATGCTTGCCTATTGTTAGCGATATAAGCATAACTTGAGAGCTCGCATGCAGTCATTATGGTATCGGATTAATGGTGATTTAAGGTCAATCTCCACTGATGATTGCTTTGTTCATTATATTTCTGTTGTAATAATTGAGTTGAGGACACACTTTGGATCACTGTCTTTTTCAAGAGACAATTTTGGGAGAGGATGAGAATTCTGATTTTTTATAAGAAAGTGACCTTTAATTCTTGACCATATTTGTTCTACTGTGTTTGTTTTCATTCCTTTTAACCATAGTATATTGAAGTTCATAGGAATAGTTTCTTTTGTTCCAGATTAATAAAGGTTCTGTAAGATGAATATAAGCAGAAAGCTTTGTTTATGCATATGTTTATAATATGCCTGTTTTAATTTTGATAAGGCACCTGGTCACATTTTTGTTAGTAGATTGCATATTTTTTAAGTACATATAGGTGTAAATTAAATTCAAACTAGTGGTACCCAACATTTTTTTGTTCATGTTCACAATCCGTGGCATGATTTATCTTATATCCACTGTATTTTACAAATTTATTGATGATTATTTTCATATTAAGATGATATTTTTTCTCAAAGAAAAATACCTAGCTCAGCATTTTGAATATTTTTCTTCAAATAATATGTTGTATATATATATGATCAATGAATCATTACAAGTAAATGTTGGTATGAAGATATCAAGAAAAATTATTTTAATATTCCTTACCTTTTATTTTAGGCAATACAAGTGTTTCTGTATGTCTTTCATACATTTTCAATGTTAAATCAAGACCGGGTCCAAAAAAATTGTCCCTTAAATCCCAGCATCAAAGATTATATCCAATATTTCAAACAAAATAAATATCTGATATCTATCACGATCAGATGTTAGATTTTCTTCTTTGTATGGCATTTATATTTTGCCCTCAGCAAATTTATCACTTAGGTGTACATCATTCATACTTCATATTATAGCGCTCATAAAAGGATTTCTCATAAACCACTAGATGCACTGATGTTGATAATGATATGAAGCACACATATTTTTACTCGTTATATGTATGAGACATGGTTTTGTTGGAATGGGTATTTAATTAAGCTACAAAGCAAGCATCTTTATGAGCATGAGTCAACACAGGAAGAAAGGAAGAGTTCAATGTACAAGCAACTATAAAAAGCGACTTCTTGAGTTTGTCATTCATTGTTTGGAAGGAGAATTAAAACAGAAGAGAATTTATA
>JAVSBT010206531.1:0-13430 GCA_033118115.1 Pharyngocirrus eroticus | reverse complement strand
CCAGGTTCAAATAGACAAAAGTATTTGTACTAAAAAAATACTTTTTTAATCCATTTGTCTTTTTGGATATGGTCATTGGAATACTGTGTGCGGTTAGCATTACTGTTTTAATTTGTGTAAAGATTGGTAAAAGATCTCACTAATCTTGTCCGAAAATAAAGCTGAATGATATACACAGGTTACGGTAGTAGGCCTAAATTGCGACCATATACACATTATACAGCACACCGTCTTTTGTTTGAATGCCTTGAAGGTTTTGATGTGTAAAGAACTAGTGTCACCTTTAGTTGCCTGGCAGCACTATTTCCTGGTATTTAGACTGAACAGTCTCTCACTTCTAGGATCAAAGTGAGAAGATAGTGGAGTAAAACACATCAAAGAATGTGTCTTCATTAAGTGTCTTGTACAACTGTAAGCTATTGTTGCTTATATGGATGACAGTGGTAGTGTCACCGGACTTTTACAACATGATTCCTTAATAAGGAATCCTTTTATGTACACACAGCTAAAGGAAATACTCCAGGAACCTAAGAGCTAAAAAAGGAACCCATGAAAGAAACTAAATGTGCAAGGGTTAACAGGTCTTTAAATCAGAACACTTTCCAGACCCAAGGCAATATGTTTTGTAGATTTTTTATTTTACTAATACATCAACAAGTCTATTCAAAGGAAAAAAATGATAGCTTCTTAAAGGGAAAATATTTACTATACTTGATTGAAAAAGAAACTGACTTCCTTCAAGTTCATATTAAGAGCCCATTGTTTTTTTAGTAGAACATGATAAAACTTCTAGTTTATAAATCACAGATTTTATAGATATGAAACAAAACAATTGAATACTGATGGATATCTTACATTTAAAAGTGTAGATGTTCCTATAAAAGGGTTCTTTAAGAATGATCAGTACAAACACCAGATAATTGTAAGTTTAGGCATTACTGCATAACTATTTTCTAGATTTCAAATCCAATATACTACATAAGATGTAGTTTAAATGTTTTTTGAAAAAATGGAAAATGTTAATGAAACACTTGTCCTTTGGCAGTGTTATGTGGGACAGGTGGATTAGTGTGATAGATTCTAAATTTAACTGAGACATTTGCTAACCCTGGACATAAGATCTCATTAAAAGTCCCTAGTACTAAGATTGAAGGTTTATAATTTGCAATGAGTGGATAGTAAGGGTCGACTTCATTTACAAATGCCCAAAGACATTTCAATGAATTAAAAGCAGGAAAACTTGGAGTTCCTGTGTTGAAATGTCAAACCTAAAAGCTGGACAAAGGACAGGAAAAATCAGGTTTTTAAAAGATTCGTCATTTCAGTCTACATCAATGCATGTTTTTTTGAAAAAATAGTTATTTTAAATCTATAGAATAGTAGGCTCAAGCAGGATATTGCCATGTAAAAACAATGAAGATTATTATAGAGAGTATAGGATTGTTTTCATAAGAACAAAAAGCATTTAGAGATTTTCCTGTAAAGAAAAAAAACAAAACACTGGGAGATACTGTTATGTTTTATTTCTGAATCCACTAACATTTTACAATTTGATCTCCTTCTTTTAAATGTGTTTTTCGTTTTAAGAATAGATTATTTTTCTTATATTTTTGGAATTAGTTTCATATTTTCAAGATATCAATGATAAAGTTTGATATGACTTGTTATTTCAACTCAGTTGTATTTATTCCTTTTGAAAAACATATGGGAAAAAACTACATTTTAACAATTATATATTTCTATTGCTTCTTGTAACTAAAATCAAGTGCTATGGTTTTCTTAGGAAATGTACTGGCAATGGGACTATAATACAATCAAGATAGGATTGTTGTTTACACTGGTATTGATGCGATTATGCTCTCTTTTGATCATATTGATTTTTTTATCTGGAACAAAACTTTAAAGAAAAAGATTAATGTTGTATTTTTTATTTTACAAGTTACAACCTTCCGAGAGAAGATAACAAAGAAGGGAACCCATCCTTTGTTTAAATATAAAATGGAAATAAAAGAACAGTAACCTTAATTAAGAAAACCACCAATTCATGTTTTTCCTTCTTTCATATCAGCTCAAGTTGTTTTACTTCTGATATTGAAATGCTTCATAACACTTCTATCCAAAACTTAATAAAAAAGATAGATGGGGTAACCATTTCAGATGTTCAAAGCAAAAAAATATTAAATTTCAAATCAAACATTATCTTAACTCTTGTGAATTCTATGAGATATAAATTTCTACTTTTGTAGTAGAAGATGAAAGGTTGGAGTAGGTCTTTTCTATGCTTGATTTATTGCGCTTTTTGTGGGCCACATATATCATTGATTAAGCATCCTTTAAGGATACTCCAAAGTTCTGAGGCATCTGGAAAATGAATATTGGGATAATTCAAGAAGAAGGAGACAGGGTTACTGTGATGTTTTCCAACAAAAACAGAGTAAATCAAATGTGTTTTTTTTCTTCTTTTTGATGGAAGCCCTTTACTTGTAAAGCTCTCCCTGTTCAATCATGTACGCTTTTCTCCGTGATTGAAGTTCATCGCTACGCTTTGATGTCCCCTAAAAATGTCTGGGAGAAAACAGAGGTCAAGAGGAAGCATTACATGCCTTTGTGGACGGCTCTAGGTTGCCATTCAACATCACTCATAGAACTACTACTTTTCATGTCTTTGAAAATGATATTGCAAATTCCATCCCATTGGCTCTCACCATTGATGTAAGCTTGCAAAGATGAATAATTTTCAACTTCTTACAGTGAGACAGTCCCCGAAAAATGCCCTCCCCCCCTCATCTAGACACTGAATCAATACTACCATTTAATCTGACCTGAATGATGTATTTCACCCTCGGGTAAGCAACGATTGGGTGTTTGGTTTTCATCTTCCATTTACCCATAATCCCCCCTTTTTATGTTGCAACGCAAGATTGGCTGCCAGAGTCAAAGACCTGATAAAGGATAATGACAAAGATATTGGTATTACTTCTACTTGTCTAAACAGATGTCTCAAGGTCAAACCCAATGTCACATTTATTAACATTATAGACCTAGATGTTCTTTTATTAGGCCTCAGAGATGCAGAGTTTTTCAAATCCGTTCACATCAAAGTGGTATCATGTAGTATTGAAGTTGCCAGACACAAACACCTAGGATTAGGATTTTGATCTAGAAATCAGTGTTAGGAAAAATAGAACATTCTCAGCTCTTAGTTTCAATTTTTCTTGAATGTCCCTTTAAAGTAAAGAGCATCTTGTCCACTTGACCCATACAATATCGTTTCTTGTAGACATATTACGTTGATTCAATGTCTTTGACATTCTATTATCCCTGGAATTCAGGGGTCTCTTTGAAACCAGATTTTGAGATTGCAATAAGTTGACCTTGGCTTGTCCTCAGGTGAGCAGAGAAGTTCCTGGATGCTATTAGATGGTATGTCATTATGACCAGAGCTCAACAAGGCAATTAGGTTGATCTTTGATAGACTTTATGCATGAATATCTGTGGTTTTGTTTTGATAGTGAGCTTTCATGCCTGACAAAAGTGACCACTGGACTGTTTAGCTTACTTGTCTTGCCATGGCATACTGTTATTTAAATGGTTCCTTGTTCCAAACTGAGTAGTTTCAAGATGGTATTTTTTTTCATATTGTTGACAAAGTTGCAAAAGTTTAAATGATGAACATGTGGCAATGCTAATGGGTTGAAGGTTAATCACTCTAAATGAAAAGATTGGTCAACAGACTTTAAAAAAAGATAACTTTAAAATCACAACTGTGTTGAGACTGTAGACTCTTGAAGTGCTTTAAAGGTCTTAACTAAAAGCCACTTTCTAGGGCTTTCAAAATCAACAGTGTAAACAGGGCTGAAGCCTTTGAAATACTCCATTTAGTCACAGACTTTTCACTGAATCAGAATACAATATTTAAGACATCAATAGCTTGGGTTTTCTTAAAAAGAGGTCAATTACTTGACCTAATTCTAGGTTAATGGCTGGCCATTCAAGCCATTTAACTCAGACATCAAACATGGAAGACAGTCAGACATCAACAAAAGGTTTAGAATTGAATAATTAATCTGGCTAGCCAGTATGATGTCATTAGTTCTTATAATCCATTCCATGAAACAGTAAAGACCATGTATTGATTTGTCCTTTAGCTGGAAATGTGTGATTTCTAGTTATAGGACTATGCAAACTGAATTAAGAAATCATTTTATATGCTATAAAGCCTGCAAAATATTTACAAATGAATATATTTGAGCTGCTTTTATCCTTCTTAATATTTAATTGTCAGCAGGTACTGATACCACTTGCTCATGAATTATGTAATATAGACACTACATGTACAATGTTGTCCCCTTCTGTACTTCATAGTGTACGACATGTAAAATAATCTTACTTTTATTTAGGTTTTTGTTTGCTTCTTCATTGTTGTTAAAAATGGTCATTGGAAACCAATTCAAAAGAAAAAAAGGTCTGATTGAATATGAAGATTTTGAGATTTTGTATTTTAGTTTATATTGAACTCTTCAGTATGAGTGGAGTCCAGTGAAAAGTCATCAAGTCCATTGCTTGTCCATCTCAGTCTGGTTGAATTTTTAATATTTCACCATGCAATCTTCCCAGTCTCTCTTTTTTGGCCGGGTGTGATAGACTGGGAAACAAAAATAGAAACAAATGTAGTGGGGTACACTAGAAATAACACCTAGTGCCAGAAACTTGAAGAAATCTTAAAAGCTGGAGAATGTAGACTTGTCTAGTGTTTTTCAACCCTATATATATCCAAAAGCAGCAATGATAAAATGATTACATAATCCCTTTAATAATTGACAACAAAATGTCTGGTTCAAAAAGTTCAATGGTTATTCTCTCTGAAGAGGTCAAACATTTATTGGTCTGCCACTGATTCTGAGTGTCAATTTCAATAAGAATTCTAATTGAATTATTACCATTGATTTGAATTATTCAAGAGTGGTTGTGTTAACTGGTCAAATGGAAGTTCAAACATAAATCTCTGCTCTATGGATTGTAGATCATATAATTGACAGTTGGCACCCAAAAGTTTACATTTATACATTAAGTGAATGCTGGTACATAAGATCTGTAAACAAATGCTAAAGAAAAGATATATGGTTACATTATGATTATACAAGTTATGGTAGTATTAATATTATATACAAATATCTGAGTGGAAGCATTATCTATATGAGTAATAGCCTACATATGAGTAACAGCATTATATATCGAAGAGAAAGTGCAGAACAGTCATCAGGGAATGAAATGACCAGATTCTGTGGTAGTCAAGGTGACTTTACATTGCCTTAAAGTGTGCCCCTGGAATTTCTAACAGGAGCAGGAGCATATGCTCCCGTCTCTTTTCATTCCCTGAATTTTTTTCATATTTTCTCTTTATATGCATATATATTTGTAATTCATTTTTTATCAATATCCTCACTCTATTTTACATGTAGCTGTTGGAGGGCTATGAGACCATGCGAGCCTTCCTGTAATCACTTTTAGCAAACATTTAAAATCATGCATATTCTTCATAGTTTTTTCTTGTTTTCTAATTTCAGGTAACTGTAGAAGCCATGTTAGAGCATCCATTTTTCGTGTTTGGACAAGGCTGGTCCTCTTGTCACCCCGATAGGACTTTACATCGTTATGGTTTAGAATGTCATAAACTTTCGGTAGGAGATGTTTGTATCTCTCTTACACACAAAGATGCAAACTCAAGAGCTGCTGAACTAAGTGCTCAGCAACAACAGACACGTTCCCATGGCAACCAGATCTCAGATACACAAATGTCCAAGGAACCCGTTGTCAAACAAGTCAAGCAGAATGGGAATGGGAACACCCCTCATGGAGGGGCACCATTGCCGATTGATGTAGAGAACACAAGAGAAGACACAAAAAGTGTGGATTCTCATAAAAGTTACGGCTCAGACTCATCATCGGGGCAGCTCAGTGTGGGTGGATCCTCTCCGCACAGGGAAACCGTATCAACAGGAAGTCAGAATCAGGAAAATCGGTGGGGAACTCCTAATCAGTTTGACAATGAGAGTGCCACCAACTTGCCAGAGCAATGTACTGATGATGAGGTGATTGATCCAGGGACTCATACAAACAATAATAAAAACACTACATCTATACTGTCAGAGACTGGGAAAGTCACTCTAGACTTCAAAAAGGAATCTAGTTTAGGATGACGACATCTGAAAGAAACCTGAAAGTGATGAAAACATTGCATCATAATGGCTTCACTCAATGTTCTTGATGCATCCTGCAGAGTTTAGAATTACATAATTATTTAAAAAAAAAGAAAAAATAATTTCGAAAAAAAAATATAATGATATTTGAATGCAGAAGTGATAATGCTGTAAAAGGCGGCAATACATTTAATGAAATATTGTTTTTGTTTTTTTAGCTATTTAATCTATTATATGTGATACATGTATAACTTTATGTTAAATAGGAGGCTTATTTCAGTTGTTTTGTAGAAAATGTCAAAAAGGTGTTTTTGACGTAATGAGCAATATACAGTTTGGAAAACAAAAAAAAAGGGATTTATTTTACCAGGAACTACAGGACAATGTTCACAATATGTTCTGTTATGTAACTTACATTTATTTGTAATGATGAGCTTTAAGCATTCGACCCCAATGTCTAAGAACATGTTTATATTTCTGCTCACAAGTTTTGTGCTTATTTAATTTTTTGTTGTTGACAAAATTCACAAGTAAAAATTGACAAAATTCTCGAAATTAAAGTTTTTGTTAGGGTTTATTTTAGAAAAAATATTGTTTTGTTAATTTATCATCCTTTTTGTTGAAGAAAAAGTTGTTAACGTATTGGACATTCAGGTGTTTTTCAGCATTCCATTTCTCTGTGTAGAATGGCCAGAATACCTCAATCAAAATTCAAAAAAAGATTTTTTAAAATGTAAATGAAATGTTTCATGACTAGATATATGACATTATATTTAAAGTGAAAAAAGTAGAGACATTCAAAACAAGCAATAATAAATAAGCAATGTTTAAATATCATAAGCTTATATTCATTTGTAACAAAGGGATACCATTATGGCCTGGACCTCCCCTCCTCTTTCTACTATAGTAACCAATGATATTTGTAAACTACTGGGATGAACATGATACTCTTATCATTGGCCAAAAGGTTCAACTTTCTTTGCCATGTTTTAATAAAAGAACCAATACTAGACCCCTTTGGAAGGTTGTATTTTTAAGTGTTACTTTGAGTGAACATTTGAAGGTCAATTTGAAATGTTTGGTCCTAATGTTAAAGCACTGTTAGGATGTGATTCTTGCAATTCAAGTTATTTCTGTTTTGTTTTTTTGCCAAAGTTTGAATTGTGTTTCTGATTTTGTAGACACAGCTTTCATTCATAACTTACTTTCTTGGTGAAAGGGTAAATAACAATTATCATATAAACCTTCAAATATCATAGAGATAGGTGTATGTCCATGACTGGGGACTCAGCATTTCATGTCATGGTAATATCAACTTGTTTGTAAAATTGTTCTGATGTCGATCATTTTTTTTTAAAACTGCAAAGATGATGTCAATATTGTTGTTAGGTGTCTGTTCATTTTAAAATATCAACATAACAAAAATCTGGACTCAAATACAATGCAGTAAGTGGGGATATCTTACTCCAATGTAGAGCAGTGATATCTAAATATCTTATTAAAGAAGAGCCACCAAACACAGGGTTGAAAATTGTACTTTAAGACTAAAGCAGCTGCATGTTTAGGCTTGTAAAAATACTGTATACATATGAATATACGGAGAAGAATTCCCCTGTATTTTGGGTAACAAAATTCCAAATTAGGCCATTCCAAATTGATTAGCTGTTGGATGGATGCAGCGAGGCCATTTTGAGAACTATAAAGAGGATATTAAATTTTGTACAGTAAAATATATTCGTACATATTCCATGCAAATCCAAACATCTCACTCCTCCACTTCTTTTGGACGTAAACGGCAGAGTGTAGGCTAAGTGACATTAAGATAAAGAAAAAAATGGGAAAAAATCAGCGGGCCAGGCCCTTTTTTATGCCAAAAAATCCATCAACCAACTGATCAATTTGGAATTGCCTTAGGATTGTTTTTGAGAATCACCCTATACAGGATATGGTTGTGAACTAAATAGGTATTTCTCCAAAATATTCTTGTTTATTTCTACTTAAGTGAATTCCAGTGACAGAGGTAAAATCTGTGCATCAAGTGGATCTGAATTATAACTGTAAACATCTTCATTTATTTCCTGCAGAAATGTCAACCTGCATGGTATTAATTCACCAGAAATCCAACTTATTTTCCAAATATTGAGATTACAAGTGCTTCTAAACTTGACATAAATTAGGATCTGAATAACAGAAAGAATGCAGGTTAGGTCATGCCATTATCTCTTATGAAATATATGTTCACCATTGGTAGTTCTGACACCCACAGCTAGGTGGTGCTGTAATACTGGAAAGCATTAGTAAGTCAGGCTTAGGTTTTTGTTTGAATTGAAAGAAGTAAGATAAATAGCCGTAACTGCTATTGGTTATACAGACTTCTTTTAACTATCCCCTCTGATCATCGTTCAGAGTTACTGTGTATTTGGATTTTAAATGTACTCAAGATGATAAGGACTTGTAGTTTGATTTAAGCCTATTTTTTTGTTTTCAAAAGTCTAATTCAAAAATAATGTCTCAAATTTAAACAGTGGACTTGCCTTATTTACAAACAAATGAGCATACTTACCAAAATATATTCATCTTTACGCATTTAGAAATTTCACTTGTATAAGTTGACTTTAGTATTTAAACACATGATAAGCTCACAGTATTTTAGAGTTGCTAGGGGAAGGAGGTTGCCACTAGGTCTGAATTGAATGCATTTTGAAAACTCATGAAAACTTACCTTTGCATTTTGATTTCCAATGATTAATCTTAGTGTAATTTTGAGGATATCCTTTAAAAGGAATTCAGTATTCTCCTGAAATAAATTGACAAAACAAAAGTGATAAACATTGATTTAATTGAGTAAATATTTCTTTACAAGTAAACATGATTAACTTAATTTTATTGTTTACTGTGTTTGTGTAGACAAAGTCGATATGATTTGAATGAAATTGAAATTATAATTCGGCAATGTTAAAAGATTGGTGAGGTTTTCTCACAAATCATGTATTTATCATGATGCTATGTAGTGCTTACATAACCAATGATATTTTGTTTTTAAAAAACATAAAGCTTTCAGTTTACTAATAAAGAATGAAATTGTACGGATCACAACACAAAGTTTATGAAGGAGCACAGATTAAAGAGGGTTCTAGTCAGCAAGATGTGTATATCATATGATGGGGTTTGAATGATAAAAACCCCTTTTTCTGATACTCAGAAGCAGTGGAGTTTTGATAGTTGGCTGGATCAGCTTAGAATTCAATCAGATTGAACCAAGATTTGATTGACAATTGGTCAGAGTATATTTTGTGGCCATTTTAATTTAGCACACATCATCCTTTCAAATTATCTAATGCATATTTAAACTTATTGAACAAGTTAGAAACAATGTTTAAATGATTTGAGATTTTGTGTTTTTCGAAGAAAAATATATGAAATGAATGCTTTAAGTCTTTCAACATCTTGTGATAAGGTGTAAAAATGCTGCATTCATGTTTGAGGTCATAGTATGTTAGAATTGATGGAATGTGAATTGAAGTCACCCCTCACAGTTATTGTTGTGTGTGTGTGAATTGAAGTCCCCACTTTAAAGGTATTGTCCAGAAGTCAATCATTTCATTTTACTCATTGAGGTATTAGAAGCAAAAGGAATCATTTCTGGATTGGAAAGCATTTTGTGATAATTTAGATAATCAGATTTAGAAATGGAAACAAGATTTGTCTTAAACAAATTTACTACTAATTTTTGTCTACATTAAGGTGCTCCTAGTGGTATGGCCATGGGAAATGTCTTTTTTTTTAAAATATATAATAAAAATAAAATATTTCCTTGTGTAGAAATAATGGGACAAGCATTGAGATGAGGATAACAGTGTTTAGATCATTTTCTTGTATTTTTTTTAAATACTTAAAAGATAGAAATGTTGATAGGTCTACTAAAACTGTCTTGGTGTTTTTTTATTTGATTTGTTATTGATAGTTAATGACCTTACTAGTGGTGTTTACCAGAACATGAAGAATAAGACACTTCATGTCCGTGCTGCATAACAGCAATAATATAAGAAATGTAGTTGTATTCGAGGGAGCTTCTGACAGTAAGAATATACCCTACAACAACCCCATGATGCTTTTCCCCCCTCCTTACAAAAAAAAGAAATGCTACAAAGGAACAGTCATACACAAATGACCTAGTTTTCTGTGTAATTGCTGCTCTAAAATAGTCTTCTTGTAATGCTGTATTGTTGTAGTCTGTGATTTTATTCCATTGCATTGATTTCTCACAGTGTTGTTTGAATGTACCGTGCTTGTACATAAGGATCTATATGATGTATTTAAATTGTATAAAATTAGAGATGTGCTGAAGAACAGATACATGTATGTCATTTTTTTCTTCTTCATTTTCATGAAGAAATTACTGGAAAGAGGTGTAAATTTAATGTCATTAAAATATTGTTAATACAAAAAAATAAAACTGTTGATCTTATTCATTAATATACATTGTTCTCCATCACTACCAGCAAACAGTTACCTTGAAAGGAAAAATATGACATTAGAGGACAATCAACATAGTAAGTCCAGTCACTGTATATGTAAAGCCCTGTTTACATTGGTGACTGTATAAGTCCTGAACATTTCTTTTACTTAAAGATTCTTTAAAGCACTTCAAAAGTCTAGTCTAAACACAGTTGTGATTTTAAGTGTTTTTTTTGACAAATTGTCTATTGACAAATCTTTTTTATTGTAGGGGATTAACTTTCAACCTAATGGCATTGCCACATGTTTGTCAGCTTTAAACTTTTGCGACTTTGTCAACAATTTGAACAAACTGATTTCAAATAGTGCAAGATTGTGATTTTGTATTTAAAGTAAAAGCTAAATCTTTGCTAAAGAAATCAATAATTCCAACAGGGCTTTAAGGATAGCAGATACACTTAAAGGAGTGGTATATACAATTTATACCCATTATATGGTTAGCTATCTGTCCTATACCCGAACCTTCCATCCCTCTCCTTTTCGGAATTCTGCATATTGGACACTACCCAAGGATGAGTCTATTGTAGGCCTATGAATGCATTACATTGCTACGGCTCCATCTTGAATTGACCACTGCATGGTAAACACTGAATCGAGACCAATTGTTAAAAGACAAGAAGGGTAAATAATGTGACCAACTCAAATTTTAAAAATTGCAGACTGTTCCTTTAACATGAGGGTAGATTTTACTATCTTTTATAATCCAAAGATAAAAATTTTGACATTCAGATCTTTTAAATAAATTATATAATTTGCATTGGAAAAACATGTTGCATGCCATGAACAAAACCGATGTCAAACACACCTTTCTTTTTTTAACATTATTTAAACTTGAGTACATCATATATAGTAGAATAACTTATGAAGCCAGTGTACATATGGATTTGTCTATCTTCACTTGTGACTTATTCCAACAAACAACATTTTTAGTTAATTGTTATTGTCATTTGAACATGTTCAAAAATGATTTTTTACAGTAAAAAATCAGTATTTAAAAACTAATGATGATAGATATAAACAAAATGGCACTTATTGGAATTGGTCACTGAAAAAGGTTGACAATTCCATGTTAAGTTGCTTCATTGGTTTTTCCACTACAATTTACTACATGTAGTACCAAAATTCATGCAATGCTGAAAAACAAAAAATGCTTTGGAGTTTGTTACCATTGCGCAACATAAATATGTGTACTTCCAATGCAAATTATATGATATAGACTAAAAACAAAATATGTGTCCATTTCTATCTCTTGATCACATCTTCTACCCAACTATTCTCATCTTTGGATAGTAAAAAATTATAAAATTCATTTTCAAATGCATCTCCTTGGCTATCCTAGCATTATTCATGTCAATTAATATTTGACTTTCTGCAATGCTTCCAATATTATCACCTAAATATTGACCGGATTTCTACAAGATATGACAACATACTACAAGGACTTCTGCCAAAACTTTCTGTTATATACTGTTTTGTAGTAAATAATCATAATCGTAGTAATAGTTGGTAGCTGCCGTACCAAGAATCTCTTATCAAAAAATGTCTAAAATTTGATAAGGAGGACCCCCCCCCCCCCTTTACACTAGGGATAAACCTGTCTGGCCCCGGTCATTGCAATGGCTCAATATAATCCAGGTATTCTTCTTGCTAACAATTATACATATTGACAGCAAGATCGAAAAACCTCTCTGTGCCCTGTGGGTGAACAGACATAGTGACTTTTCCTTGGAAAATAGGCTGATAGTAATAACATAAAAATAATAATCTGACAAAAACTGCTTGTGTCTGTGGACTTTTCCTTGGAAAATAGGCTGATAGTAATAAAATAATAATAATAATCTGACAAATACTGCTTGTGTCTGTGGTTTTCCCGCCACTCCCCACTGTCCTCAGATTTGTTACATGTCTGTTTTTTAAAGTATTACACAATCATTGATTTTATTGTTCCCTTGGTGACTTCCTTGGAAAATAAGTTGAAAGTAATAAAAAAATAACAATCTGACAAAAAATGCTGGTGTCGGGACTTTCATCGGTTTCCCCGCCACTCCCCACTGTCCTCAGTATTGTTACATGTCTGCTTTTTTAAGTATTACACAATCACCTATTTCTTTGTAATGTAATCTTTGTGACTGTTATGAAGTACAATTATGTCATAAAATCACATAATAGCATAAATTATATAATAATTGTTATGTGAAAGGTAAATGACTTGTCATAAACACTGGCATTTTATTTAGGTTGATATTATACAATTTCATGAAATTCAAATTCATTATCTGAATTAAAGTTAAAACTATATCTCTGCTGGCACAATATCACCTGTGTTGGAGGAATCCAATGGAACAAATTTTGGAGGCTGCCTCCTATTTGACGAATTTTTTGGCGATACTGCAATATGATAGATAAGGCCACTCCAAATTGATTAGTTGGTCCATGGATTTTTTGGTCTAAAAAATAGGCTCAGCCAGCCAATTTTCTTCTTTTTTTGTAATCTTAACATTACATAGACTACAATTGCCCTTTTACATCAAAACGACGGAAAGGAGTGAAGTGTATGGATTCGCATGGAATATTTTCTAACATCTTTTATTGTACAAATAATCTCTTTATAAGTTTCTATTACTAGACAAAAATGTATGTTAACAAGACTACAACGCTTTTGATTGATTTTGTAGCCTACATTTGACATGTAAATCAGTACCGATGCATTCT
>JAVSBT010206420.1:0-13179 GCA_033118115.1 Pharyngocirrus eroticus | reverse complement strand
AATATACATGGACATGGACATGGACTGGTAGAAGATTTCATTTCAATTAGTTTCATTTTATTTTGCATAAGAAAAGAGTTTGCATATATTGCCTTTTCGTCTATTGTGTCTTAGAACTCGTTTTCAATTGTTTTTTAGGCTATGTTTGGTTTTATGGTAAAAAAATCCAAAGAACAAAAAAAAAACTTCTATCATTTGTATTGAAGGATGAGAGCTAAAAGATTCCCAAATGATTTAGTGTGACAGTGCAGCTAATTGGGAGATTATGATTTTCACAAAGCAATACATTTGGGGAACTTGTCGTCAGTTTTTTTTAAAGTAGCTTTGGCTTCATTAATATACATGGACATGGACATGGACTGGTAGAAGATTTCATTTCAATTAGTTTCATTTTATTTTGCATAAGAAAAGAAGTCATTGCCAACACCTACAAAAGCATTTGAAGTTCATCAGAATGATACTTGTTTTCATATAGTCAGGGTACTTGTTGTCAAACAAATTTCTCTGAAATATAAACATCAAAGTTGCTTTATTATTACATGTAAGCTCTTGGATCAATTGAACAGGCCGTTGATGTACTCTGTTTTCATCAACGAGGTCCTTTCAAGTTACGGTTTGACTGCTTGTCTTTCATTGTCTTACCTGTGGGCACTCACCTGTGACGGACTTGAACCAATAGGAAAGGCTCTTTTCTGAGAATTGTTTGCCAATACATTAGACACATGCTTTGGACTTGACACCGAATGACAAGCAACCAAAACAAGGAGAAATCAAAGGCTGTATGATGGTCAGGGTAATGAAGGACTTTTGAATTAATTAAACAGCATCACACTTTCATTGAGGGTAAGAGGTGATAGCTAGACAACAATCAGTATCTTTGCAACCCCTGTGGAGGAGTTTGAAAGACTTGACCTAGTTCAAAGCGCTAACTTCAAACTATAGACTCTCTTAACATCCAAATTTGACATCGTTCATATTGGTTCAAGCTTTTAAGCCTGATGTTCCAAGAATAGTTGGAAAGGTTCAATCAAAGTTGTTGCAGAGAACTTGAAGTGATTTTGTTTAAGAATTGACTTGTGCTATTGATATCATGACAAAGTGTCTACCAGACTTGTATTACTTGTGATGTATCGATTAACTTACAAAACTCTGAAGGAACATAGTACATAGCAGATTTACAATTGCATGTTGGATACTGCTTATTGACCAGGAAAAAAACATTATAGAGATGGTGTCGTCTGCAATGTTGTGGGCCAATACTACAAAGGTTCCGCCTACGCCACCAGCTAGAGGGCCAAGTAGTAAAAAGAGAGTAAGGTTCCATGAAGAAGAGGTAGGTCCTATATACCATCACTGTTCTACAGTAGTTTTAAGCTGCAATCTTGGCATTGTATTGGGTTGAGTTATTGATCAATGCATGGTCACAAAAGTGCAGTGCATTTCATATGGCTTTGTTCAAGGTCTATTACAAAATGACAAAGAATATTTCAATTTTTTGTAGTAAATGATAATACTTCCATGTGAATTTTTGGAATGATATCTTCAGTTGCATAGAGTATCTATTCACCATACAGGTGTGTCGTGTCTAATATTGTTTTGGTATGATTCAAGGGACAATACCTTTAGGGTGCCGAGAAATAGATGCCAGAGTGACGCTACAGAACACATTGTTTGTTTTCTATGCGTTGGCCTAGGCATTGTCAAACAATTAAGGCCTTAATAACCTTTGATATGGTCAAATGAATGGGAAAATCTATTATTTATTTAAAGAAATTATCGCCTATATTGAATTATGCTCTGTGCATTAGTTGCATTTTGACCAAGGTACATTAGATAGCTTAGATGATGTTGCATCACTTATTGAAAGAATAGATAACTTTCTATTGTGGGATTTTTAGATTCTGAATAATTGTTTATTGTGCAAAGATATTAAAGATAAAGATAACTGTATATTCAAGTCTTTACAATATCATAAAATATCACCATATTGTACTGTAATGTGTATGTGTAAAGAGTTTCAAGGTCATTATTAGTATTATTTCAAATCTCCATGCATGATTCTCTCAGAACGTTGTACCATTTCCCACTTGGTATCCCCCTCCCCCCCCCCCCCCAACCGGTACTTTATTATAGGGTTCTAATGTTTATAATGTGTCCCTGTTCCCTTGTTTCCCTTTCTAGTCTCCCATAACATGCAAATGGGAGAAATGTTAAGATCCATTATCAGACATAACCTTGGTCAGGCTATTGTCTGAGAGTTTTTATTCAGGTAGAGCAGTCCCCTTTTATAGCCTTTCCTAAATAGCAGGAAATGACTGATTTTGTATTAGCATGATAAAGGGAATTATTCTCCCAAAATACATGAGAAAAAAATGATAGGGTAGATGAAACAATGCTTGGGAAGACAGGTGACAGCTTGTAAAAGCCCAAATTATATTTTTTCATTAAGTTTTTAAAACAGCGTCCAGAGTGTTAGAATTTTTAAAAATCTTAATCACTATTGTAACTGATTAAAGTGACATATAACTTAATTATAGGGTAGACAAAATAACGCTCTAGAAGATGGGTGACAGCTTGATAAACCTCAAATGACGTTAGATGAAGTTTTTAAAATAGCAAAGTGTTTGAAATTTAAAAAACAAAACACTTAAATACTATTATAACTGATTAAGGTGACTTATAACAGCTGATCATGTTTTATTGTTGATATTTCTGATTATTTCAAATAATGAAAAGAAACGGTTGGTTACACAGGCCATTGCGTTCTATAGTGAATTAGTTGACCTCTTCCAAAGACAGAAGCCTTAGGATATTGTATTGTGTGTGTGTATATTGTAAAATCTTTAATTGTGCCAGACATGGGATGGAAGAATTATTAAATGGCTACTTGGGTTCAGTAACGATAGGTCTAATGAAATATAGAATAATAAAAAGTTACACTTTGCAAATAAAATATTGGAGATTCATGAATGTAATAGATTTAAAAGATTCTCATTGTGAATGAGACATCACAGACCATCAAAATGTTAAACGAGAATACAAAAATATGCAGAATTTGTTGTATTCTTTTTTTTTTTGTATTTTAAATTAATTTTATCAATAAATAGATAGAAATTTAAAAAAAAATAAGAGTTTAGATTTCTACTTGGACCTAGTATAGAACACACTGCTAATGGTGTAAAGAACTCCCTGCAGATTCATCAAAAGTGTTTGTATAGTGTTTACAGCTTTTTCTGATGCAAAGTTTTCTTCTGTAATTATGTCATAAAAGATAAATTGGAACCTTACAACTGTTCCAATTGTGCATATCCTTCATACCTACACAATTAAAAGAAGTCTTCCTTGGCTGTGACGATTCTAAGAAACATTTAAATGCATGTATGAGGTATCTTTCATTATCTGGTACCTCCTATATAATTATCAATCCCATGTTTTACAGAATGAGTGTCAAGTAATTGGGAGTATTCTTAATGACATACTAATCCAGGTTTATGACACTAGATACAAATGGTACAGTACATATGAAAACAAAAGGATCTCAAAAATTTGAACTAAATACTACCCAAATGATGATACTTCATATCTAATGACAGGTATTTTATCCTGTCCATTTTGAGAACAATGTCAGACCTGACACTCAACTAGTGGGTTCAAGTGTCCCATTTCTTAGTGTTGGCAGTTGCCATTTCCTGAAATTTAAAACATTCAAGTTCTTGTGTTTCATATACCAGTAGAAAGCTTGTGACAATGCTAGCAATGTGTCTTGTTTTCACTTTAAAAAAAAAATAAACTTCATTTCTAGTCTTTGGCATTGTGGGATGATGTTAGGTTAATGGTTGAAGTTTGCTTCTCATTTTACAACATGTAATTTTCAATTTGAACACAGGTGTGACTGTTTTGGTCCCATTTGAAAACATATTCAGTTCCATGGATTTCATCCATCCCTCATTGAATATTCCAACTGGTCAAATAGAGGAAAAAATCGAATTCTATTGCTGAAATGTCAATGTTTCATCTTTGTGATTCAAATTACAGGTGTTTGTTGAAGGGTTCATAAGGTCTTATTTTGAATGTATGCTGATATGTTTTTCATTTGAAAAGTACTTGGTTTTTTATTGACCTCTGTCCAGTGCGGGTCACTTCTTCTTTTCATTGGTCTTTTAGATTGTTATACAGTTGTCATGTTATTGGAGTCTGCTGTTACAAAAGACAATCAAAGAAACCATTGCTTTGACATCCCCTTGTAACCAAACTTCTTAGCATGGCTTATTGTTAAACTACCATATTTTAAAATTTACAGACTTTTTAACAGCACTTTCATTCCTTGGAGAAGTGTGCCACTTGCATATTCTTTCAGCAGATGGTAATCGCTATTTATCAAAAGAAGATAATAGTTTATAGTTTTACAGCAGAAAATTGTCTTTTATGATATTAAATGCAATTGTGATGATTTTATGACACTGGGTTGTATGCAAAAGTATCATAATACAACATATCTTTAATGGACAGACAATAAAATATGCCACTTCAAGCAATTATGTACCATAGAGACAATTCAGTTGCTTAAAGTTTGGGACATGTTTGCATGCAAACATTTAAAACTTCAAAGAAAAAATTATGTTTTAAAACTTCTCAAAGTAACATTGTCTTGTTGTGTTGACATTCATCTCCTTGATGCAACAAGATTTTAGATGGTCAAAATAGTCTCTCTAAAGAAAGGCAGGTGTTTGTAGACTTACAAATTTAAAAATAAACAATTGACATGGTCAGTCAGTTGATTTTCAATTTTCAACTTTTATTGAAATTTGATAAACAAGCAGATCATTGATTAGTAGCAACAGTTAGATTTGTCATTGAATTATTTGAATAGGAAAGTTGTCAAAGGGTATATTACAAGAATCAAAGGTAATGTTTGAACTCATTGTAGATTGCCACAGAGATTTGGTTATGATCATGACACTATGAATGAATAGGCACACATTATCAAATGCTTTAGGATGGTCTGTTATATGATGAATGCATGCAAAGGTGGCATGCGCCTCTGCTCACTCAAGCCCCCCAGGGCTTTAAGAAGCAGGTGCAATTTAAGTCGAAGGAGCAGTGCCAAATGCCCATTCTTGCATTCCATTACTTATCATGTATCATCTTGCAAGTCGTTGAGCATTTAAAAGCCCCCTCAAGTTTTTTTTAAACACTTCTATTTTGGTAGTTTGGATAAGCATAGGGGTTTCAACAGGCAGCTCATTAGTGGGCCCATGGTTGAAAGAATAGTAGCAGTATAGCTCATTATAAGTCTTTAGTAGTGTCAGTTGAACTTTGAAGGTTGAGAAGACAAGATGTCTGTCTTAGCTATCCAAAGCATAATAGGAGGACATAGTTTCACAGGGAAGAAGTTAAAGGGAAAATCTTGGAATCCTACTTCAACTCTAATGAAATGTGTAGCAAAGCGCTTGGAAACCTATCTCAATAACAATAATAAGGTGAGTGATGAAAGAGAAATAAATCATATTCAATCTGTGATGCTTTGAAAATAGGAGAAAAACTCTAATTATAGTATTTAGTCATGGAAAGACCTCTGTTGACATTGAAGTCACCAAACAAAATAAGTATCTCACAACCCTGACTTGTCATTCTATGGGAAATTTAAAAGTATGGCAAACCATGTCAAACCTTTTGGACATTTGTTTTCAGAAAAGTACAATAGAAATACAAATGATGTATACTTTACTTTCATTTTTTCTCTTAGTTTCTTTCTTAGTTTTCAAATGTACAAACTCATGCTGATCAATAAAAAAGTTCAAATCACAACATTTTGATCAGCAAGTAAATTGACAAGAATAGAATAACTGTAGATATGAGAATGTTTTAAAATAACAGATCTGGTAGACTTTAGGTAACAGATGTGTGATAGGCATTATATTAAAAAGAAGAGATTTAAATTTCAAAAGACAAGAAAGATCAATCTTTGAAAGACTTTTAAGAATCCGACAGAAGGTAGTTATGTGGTAAGAAACGGTGGCATATGAGATAACCTAGACACTGTTGTAAATGTGACAGATTTGAGTTGATATATAAGAATAGCTCAATTTGACTCTGTCAACTTGATCAAAGTTAATGACATGTTGTAAAAAAAAAAAGCAATGCAAGACTTTGGTTTACAATGAATGGAAGTCCTTGGTTTTGTACCTGATATAACAGGTGGTTACAAATGTTTGAAGTTTGTTTTAAACTTTCTTTACATTCAGTATGTCGGCAGAGTTGCAAAGGAATTAGCAGTGTGTTGTTTCTCTCGTCTTTTTAAGAATGTACTCACTTTTGTCTTCAAGAAAGTATAAATCTATCAATACAGATTGGAAGAACCACATTCAAAACTTTGTTAGAATTCTGTGGAAAAGAAAGATATGTAAACATTATTTAAGCATAAAGCTAAAAAAAAAGTGAAACACAATGCGTTTACCTCAAATCTGTTCCGTTAAATTAAAACTTCTTGCAACTTTGACCTTTGTGGTTAAACTACTATTGATAATTCATAAAGATTTTAAACAATTCATAAGAAAAGTTGCATTGAAGTGTATGAGAGAGCTTTTCTTGATTTGAGACACTTGAGTGACGACAGAGACTTTGTGATGATTAAAATTCATTCTTCATTGCTTTGGTTTAGATTCAACTGTAGAGTGGCAGGTGTTTTAGAGAACTGAATTTTATTTTTAAACTAATATCCATGGTTAGATAAGTGCATTTTGTAAAATATCAATTCGGTGTGTGGTGGAAAATGTGATAAAATTCACACTGTTGTTAATGCATTTCTGAGGGAATGGTCCATTTAAAGATCTAAAGATATTTTCTCTGAAAATATTTCTGTTGTGGGCAGATAGTTTATCTAGCAATGTTAGTCTGATTTTTGAGCTTTAAAACCTAAAGCTTTTCATCATCTTGATGGCAATGACAACAGGCATAAGGCAATCCAGAAATTAGATTATAATTGAGCTATTATAACAAGTCAAAAGCACAAAGGTGACAAATGTAATTATCGGATCAGATTTCATCAAATTTTTCAAATGAAATGCAGGTGGATTTCTTCTCTTTTTAAGTTTGAACATCATACTGGTATGTTATGAAATATAAATTTACTACCATTGAGTTGTTTTTAAACATTTATTCATAAAAGTTAACAAAAAAGGCATTTTTGCAAATCATACCCCCAAGGGATGCTGAGGAGACTTTGCCTTTTCGGCAAAAGAAAGGTAAATCAAGGTGGTGATTTGAATTATTCACTGGTAGAAAAGGTGATGAATATGCCTAGAAAACATGAATAACAAAATTGACTCTGTTGACCCCCAGAGACAAGAAAACATTATTTGCTTATGCAGAAACATCTTTATAATTTACACATATGAATACCAATCATGTATTATTTAATATCATTCTGAAAAGTAATTGTTATACACTGTTTTTTGGGGAGGTATGATGAACTTAGTGTGTAGCATACTCGTATTTCATATTCATACATATAACAATAAGATTGTTTGACCTGGATTCTGTTGTATTGAAACCAAATAATTTCTTTCTGATTGGAATTTGTTAATTTCCATAGACTTTCTCCTATTTTTTGTCTCGGTTTGTTTGGATCTTTATAACATAGTTTGAACATAACAAATGGTCAGCTCTATTTTCCTGCACGAGACAGGTCTCAAAATGTCAATATTATCAAGGGATTTAGGACCTGAATACATAAATCAGAGTCTGTGCCAGAGAAACAATATTTTGAGTCTAAACAATTCACTAAGTACAGTGAGAGATGAAGATGAACAGTGCTATGGGCATAAAAATGTATTGTTGCGTGTTTGAAATACATAGATTGTAATTGTTGAATTACCATTGAAAGCTTCATTTTGGTTTAGAGTCATTTGGGAGCAGAAGTTTCAACAAGAGATATTCTCATGTGAATCTAAACATATAAGTGGATTTACATAGCCCAGGTTTGTCCATTTATTCTTTCATAATCTAGTCCCTACTAGCTTTTATGAATGTAATGTATAGAAGTTTGTTTCATTGATGTGTGGGATATGTATCTTTTGTAGTGAAGGACTTTTCTTCGTGAAATTATCTCAATCAAATAATGAATCATTAGTCAGTGTGGGAAAAGTTGTAACTATATTCTTTAGGTATCGTATGAAAAATAACAACCCCCCCCCCCCCCCATCACTTCATTGGAATCTCTTATATTTTATTGATTGTGTTAATTTGCTGCTTTATTTACATTCCCATTTCAGGATTCAGTCACCCTTCCATTAACATTGTATCTATTTGAGGATTCAGTCACTGTGACAAATTTGATTTTCATAGATTGTTCACCTAGTTAATTAAATTTCATTTCCTTTTCTCTTTTCTTTCCATAGGTACATCAGTACATGAGTGCCTTACCTGAAGACAAAATCCCTTACATCAACAGTGTTGGGGAAAAGTACAGAATAAAGCAACTTTTACAGCAACTGCCTCCCCATGACAATGAAGTCCGGTACTGCAATGGCCTCAGTGATGAAGAAAAGAGGGAACTGCGCCTCTTTAGCTCGAGAAGAAAGAGGGAGGCTTTGGGGAGAGGAAGTGTTAAACCTTTGCCTATTAACATGCAAGGTGTCGCTTGTGAACAAGTAAGTACCATTTGAAACTGCAGTAGACAAATTTTCTTCTCAAGAATAGGATAAGTTGGTCCCTAACCAATGTTTCTAAAGTGCTGCCATCTACAAACCTCTCTATTATGACCACCCTCAGAACGAGGCAACGAGTAGTATTAACTTCTACTGACAGGGTGTCAAAGTGAAGGTTTGACTGTAATGGTTGTAATGAATTGAGTCGAAGAACTTCACAATGTCAAGTCTGGAAAAGGATCATATGTGTATTTTTAGGCATGTATATCTTACCAGATCTTATTATATTGGAAATAGTACAAGGCTGTAATTGTATGTACTGATAAAACCATCAACAAATTTATCTCATGAGCAATTTGCTGTAAAATTGGATCATGATTGCTCCTCTGGTATTATTACAGTGAACTAAGTTTAAACGTCTAGTTGTTTTTCTCCCACTGTTCTGTGTTTCGTTTTCTGATCACTATTATGAAAATCCTGAAATTTCTAAGTCAATGGGTTTCAATTTTTGTCAAATGTAGCAGAAAATCCTAGAGGAATCTGATGCCTATGAGATATTCCTGTTGCCCAAACAAAAATCTATAAAAGATGTCACTGTAATCAATAAACCATTTTGTAGCACTTAGATCTTGCTTGGAATATTTGCATATCTCTGTTTTCACAATTGGAACTTGATGCAATTGTGTGGGATTCTGAAATGCCATTACACAAGGACACAATTTGTATTCATAGCAATGGGGGGAAAAAGACCCAACAATTTCAGATTTATTTCTTTTTATTGATACATGTCAAGACATTTTTATGGAATGTTTCTGGTTTGATACTAATATTTGATATATTCTCCATAACAGGGCACCACCCTTTTATATTCAAAAAAGGTTTTGGTCATATTTTACACCAGTTAGGCACTTCTTTTGAAATGTAAAAAAAACTTCCTAAAGTTTCTCCATAAGAGGTAGATGAAAATCAATAGTGACGTTGATGTATGCTTGTTTTCTCTAACAGAAGGCAACAAATTAAGGGAAAAAGAAGTTATGAGGGAATTCAAATTGTTCCAATAAATATTGCAGCAATTTAGGGTGATAAGCAATGTATCTTAATTGGACATGATGGCTACTTGAAAATAAGCTGCAATAAGATACTTGAAATTCCTTCAGTCTTGTCCCAGGGAATACAATGTATGACACTTTCGTGTGACGGTTTGACTCACCATAGATCTCATTTGTTGCTCCTTTTATTAGAAGTAATTCAATTTTCGTATGCACCTCACTGATCAAAATCATTATTTTACAGGAGTAAATGAATCAGAATTAAACATGGGCACATATTGAAGGAATTCTTTTGTCTAGAAGAGGTCCTGGAATGCCTGACTAGTGTTGAGAGATAATTCGATTTGGTTATGCCACTTTTGTGTTTCAAATTTTGTTGATGTTTTATAAAAGTTGACAATAAAAACTTGTGGATGTTTAATCACTTGAAGTCTGGGGAATGTCGGGGACAAAGTTAAAATACAAATTTGATGAATTGTTGAGTATTCCCTGTACTGAGAAGGTCCGACATATGGTCCATATAATTGAGGTTAATGGTAAAAGAGATAGAAAATGTCCAACAGTAGTGGATCTGCTTTGAACACATCAAAAGAATTTTACCAGGAAAGCTGTTAATTCAATCTCCTCTTTGTGAGACAATTACTTCTCTGATGGATCTTTTTTTGTAAAGATGCCATTTAGAGTCAAATTTCTGTAGTGAGAGTTTGTATGTGTACACCACAAATTCAAAAACTACTCTTAAGTTAAATGATGCTGCATGTGAATGCAATCATGCATTCCAAGAAATAGAGAACCATTACATTTCAAGGACGCTACTTTCAGTACCAATTAATTCTAGGATTCCATTTATCATGTTACCCCATTTACAATATGAAATGATATAACTTCTAGGGGGACACAATTCTCGTTGATGAAAGCAAGGATGAAATTGATTACAGAAATATTGACACATGGAAAAAGATTGAAATGATAAACATGAGATCACAACACAGAAATACAATTTGGAACGTAATGGTACAATTCAATCAGAAAGATATGGATCACTGATACATTTTAATCAAGTTTTCCGCCACCTCCCTATGACTCACAACCCCTTTTTTCCTCTTCTTCCCAAATGCTAATGGCAATCTGTTTGATGAAAGACACTTTACCCAATTAGATTAGCATACTTAAGGTTTTCAATCATTTTTTAACACTTGATGAATACAAACTTTTATTTAAAAAAGTATCATCATGATTATCTCACATTCAAGAGGGTTATTCTTGTGTTTAGAGTCTTATACATTGATTCAAAATTTAAATAACAAGGATTTGAAACTAAAGGTTTAAAATGTAAAATGTAAGACCGATCATTTCCACAGCTGGATAATATTTTGATATATTTTTCTTGTATGGAAATATGATAAAAAAAATCATTCTATAAATCCCTATGGGAATTTAACATGAGAAATCTGGTTTTAGAACATAATTCAAAGTGGCAATTAAAGCATTTTAAGACCAGATTTCCCATAGAGATTTTTGAAATGCTATTTTTTTCATATTTCCATAGAAGATAGAAAATATTAAGATTAAGTTAGCACTATAAAGATTGCTCGTACCTTTTATGAAAGACAATCCTAAAAAAATATTTTTTAGAGACCTCTGGTATATATATATTTAAAAAAATGTTTTATTCTTCTGAATACTACATGTAGTGTACATTGTAATTGACTTATTGTAGTCTTGACCCTTTTAGTATCCACTGGTAAGACATCTGAGCAAAACCATTTCTTACGAAGGTCTATGATATAGTCAAACATACTTGACATCATAAGGTTTACTGAAAAAACAACAAAATAATTGATAGAAACGAATGCAGACCATAAACATACAAGTATGATTTAATCTTAGGATTGTTCAACTTTATTTATATTATTATTCCACTTTAACAGTTGACCCATAACTTTTTCAAGACGCTTGCATTGTTTTATTACCTTTGTTGCTGTTTTAAAGCAAGATGATGACAAATGGTAGCCATGGAATGAGTGAAACTGTTCAGGAATCTAATATATTTTAGGAACCTATCAATCTTGGGGAATAGAGATTTATTCCCTTCATAGAACAACTTTGTAACTGAATGAGTCACGAAAGATTTGAATAATTAACCCATTGTACTTTAAGAAGAACTCTACCATGTAAAATTTCATTTTGATATGACCTGAAAATGATTCCAATGGAATCTACAATATTCAAATCACCAAATTCTCTTGTGAACAATTTTCTAGGGGGGTAGTCACAAGTAAGACCAGAATTATGCAAATGGAGTGTCACATGAGTGGACAGGGGTAAAACCGATTTTTTTTAATTCCATGGGGAGAGATTAACAAGTCGCATTGATGTTGGTACTAAATCTAAAGCTTGGGAGGGTTCTGAGAGGAAATAACCTCTTGTTATAAATAAGCCATGCAGAAGCAATCTAGTTGTTCTAATGGACTTAAAGAACAATACAGCTTTATCAGTTTTCTCCTTGATTATACGTTGCTAGATTAACATTTCAAACTTCTGAAAGCATTAGGGCAATAACAACAGTTTTGTGAAACAGGACTTTTTTAATGTCTCAATTCATGTATTTGTATAAATAAGATTTTTTTCATCATATTCTATTTCCCTTTAAGCTTTATATCTTCAAAAGTATTAATATGTCAAAGACTGAAGTGTGACACTATTTTTCATTTTTATGACCAAATTTTGTTGAATGGTCAAGTCATAATGCTATTGAAGTGTTTCCAAGGCTGATTTTGTGTTGCGACAATAAAATATTTGCTTATTTCATATCAGAAGATTAAATCGGCTAAGATGTGTTAATTCCTAGAAGATAGATGACTTTGGTAGGGCTGCAGATAACCCCAAGTGATGAATTTGGGTTTTTTTAGAATGGAAGGGATATTACCCTTATGAAATGTCACCTGCTGTGCTAATCGCAAGGTCACCTTGGGTTAAACTGGAGTTTAATCAAAGTTATTGCAAGTGGTTTTGATCTTGCCTAACCTTTCCATGTAAATGTGCTACAGACATCTGCCCTGGTTATATGTTTTGCCACTTAGTCATAAGAAACAAATAAAGTTTTATTTTCCCTTGTTTAAAGGCATACATCACATATTTCATGTGGTAAGAAACGTAGCAAGTAGCCTTGAATTTTGAAGAATACATATGCATAGTAATAAACTTGCATTTCCTTATTTCATCATAAAATATAATCATGAATGCACAGGAATTATTTTTGAACTTACGATTGAACTAAAAGCAAACAAAGTTATATACTAAAGATAAAACTATTACCAGTATAAATTAATATGATCAAAATGATATCATGTTTTTCTGAGAAAGTCTGTACACCCTTAAGGCATCGTGAGGGTCTAATTGCTGTTTGTGTTATGCACTAACATATGTCCCAAAAAATTATTTTCTATAAAAGATAATGCTATAAAAGTATATATTTTTGG
>JAVSBT010206087.1:0-13435 GCA_033118115.1 Pharyngocirrus eroticus | reverse complement strand
GCTATTGCACCAAGCAATTATATCATACACCATTTTTGCAAATATTATTGTAAAAATATCAAATTTATCAACTTAATTATATTTATTACGAATATCTATCTAACTTGGGGAATTATAAAACATATACAGTATGTATAGCTCAATTTCATTATATTCAGAACACTTTTATGTTTCAATCTCTTGGTGCAGTTCATAGAACCACTGATTTGAAAATCACGAGTGCAGTACGGGTGCGTAATTATTTCAAGACCTGAGTAGTCCCAAATTCCCAATCAATCTAAATATGATTCTCCAGAAGTCAAAATTATTGTCACTTCAAGAATTTTGGTTGAAAATATGTTTTAAAAAAAGTTTTATCAATGAAGTGTATACCTTTGCTCAACGATCTTTTAAGGACAGAGAGCCCTATACATTCTGATCATAGCCTGTATAATTATGTATACCTACCTGAGTTTGTCTGTCTGTACCAGAGCTTTTCACGCTAATGCCATGCACATCTTCAAGTAAACTATGACCCTGTTAAAATTAAAGGGAAAAATACCAAAACATGTTTAAAAATACCGAATAAGTTATTGGTTCCAAGATTCATATTTGAGAAGAATTATTCAACTTTGGAACAATGTTATTTGAGGTAATTGCTAACCTCTCATGACGTTTCTCTCTCTCCTAGAGGGCTTGATCACATGAATGACCTGAGTTGAATAATTATTCTCAAATGTTTAAAATTGGTGATATCTGCTTTGTTATAATTGTTTCTACGTTGGTTTTTTAAGAATGTCCTTGACACTTTTTTAATATTAAAATATCAAACATAAATATCAGTAAAAAAAGTTAGAGATAACATAAATATTTCGACCAATTGTGTCTTCTATTTATTCTATGAGAGCACAATTAAATATGCAACACAACATTTTGATAAGAAACATCTCTGTCACTTTGCTTATATAACAAGAGATGTTAGGGAGTTATACTTCATTTCGTTCATCTTAGGCTGGGTTCAGATTTATCATAAACATTTATATGACATTGTATAGTTGGTTAGTATATAGAAGCAGAACGACTTACACCTATGTTGATGAGGGCGCCAGCTATCGATATACTGTACATATGAATAAGTAGAAAGATCATCCATGTCACTATCAACATCGTTTGGACAAAATGGATGTTGAAATAAATCAACATATACATCAGGACACAAGCGAGAGGGATATTAGAGGCGTATGCTGCAGCAACCAAAATGCTGAAGAAACCATCGGCACACTCCACAAGCTTACAAATACGCTGATGACGTAAGCGGAAGTATTCGAGATCACCATCAAAATTGCTCCCCTTATCGTGGTGTTCGTTCTGTATGCTTATCCTTTCTTGGAAATTTTCCTTTAGAACGGTAAATTCTTTGTATATGACCAAACAAATTATCTTGTAGAAAGCCAACGTTACCATTGATACCCAGGAATGGACAAAGTGTATCAAACAGTTCAAGAGCTTTAACAAAGGCGTATTGGGGTCAGAATAGTCACTAGGGGCCATGGCAACTTCAAACAATTTTTCAGTTTCTTCATTTCCAAAGACACAATAAACTAACAGCCCTGTGTTCGCGAAAACAAAGAGCCAAGCTTGTTGAATGGTCTTCTTCATCCATTTGTTGATGAATTTCTTGTATTTCGCCGTCACTTCCGGATCCTCCAATGCTTCATACTGATAGAAAAACTCAAAAAATCTTTCAAATTTTGATGACGAGTAATATTGATTGATGGATTTCGCGGTGCATTCCATCCACCAAACGATGATCAAAACTTTGAAGTATAAAATGACACCAAAGTCATCTCCACCGCTGAATGTTGTCATACCACGTGCCACATTAAAACACAAGATTATTGCAATAGCCAAGCTGTACAATTGAGGAATGGTATATTTCGGCCCATTTTCTTTCCTAATCTTCTTCCCTTTGTAGATTCTTGGATTTATGAAAAATAACCCACAGAATCTCAGGTTAGACATCAGGGGTTTGATGAGCTGATATAACTTAGTTTGTTCAATTGGAACATTGTAGATTTCCTCCATATCAACGGTATTAGACGTAGATCTCTCGGTTTTTGTGAATGATGTTTGCCTCTGCCTGATGCCATCTTTCTTGCCAGAATTTGAATCTTTCCCTTGAGTTATTGTGTACGTTTTGACCAATCCATCACTGTTTTCGGCAGGGATTTGTTGTACACGGATTTGTGTCACTTTATTCTTCCTGAAACTGAGAAGTCCCCCCATTTTGGACCAGTTTGTATAGTTGCAGGCTCACTTTGCAAATTGAATTTTAAACATTTTCATATCTTAACTTCATACCTATCTCAGAACCTACTGAATGGGATTGTATATGTCTGCTTTTTATACCAACATGATATTTGAAAGATAATTCAATATGATAAAGATTTCAGATATAATAAAAAGCATTGCGTTCTTGAAACTCTGGATTAATTTAACGATTATTATTCTAATTGAAAAGAAGATTTTAGTTTGTTTTATGATTGCTATGGTAACTTCATAATGAATGTACATTGTACTTGTATGTATCAATATTCAATACTGGATATTGATTAAATATAATATCAAAAAATGACAATGCATGCACGAATTAAAAGAAAAATAATTTTAAAAACGCTTTTTTTTCAAGCAGTGGAAAAGAAACATGTATTTATATTCACAAGTAAAGTATAGTTGATACTTTACACACTGCATGTCAGCCCTCTAGAGGTGACATCTCGATTTAAAAGAAAATGAAATTTAAAGGTTAACGTTATATAGTTAGATAAATTGGTGACTACTTTAAGTTTAACTACAGGTGTTAAGATAAAGGAAATCTATACCAAACGATTCCTTCAGTTCGATGGAAATATATTTGTATGAATACTGAAGACAATAACTATTGTTTTGCAATGTTTGATAATGACAATTCACTAATGTTTGTCGATAACTTATCAATACAAAATGAAACTTGCTCCCCCTCGTCGTTATTAGTTTCTTTAGTTATATCTAGTGTGAAGCTTATTTCAGAATTTAAAGAAGTCTCACATGGATTTCACAATAGATATCTTAAAGGAGTTATAACCTTTTTTGTTTATTAGGTTAATAATCGTCTTTATGTTCCTTATGCAAAGAGAGTTCGTGTGGCAGCAATGATGAAATAAGTTCAACATATCTTTGAAATGAAAATCTGATAAAATGTAAAATACTCTTACAAAATCGATGTGTAGAGATGTAGTTGATGTTTTTTCTTCACGATAAGGTTAGAAAAAAACAAGGATAAATAGTCAATTGCATTGCCATCACCAGACGGCAGCAAGAATGGCTATAAGTTCAAGAGTAGCTGCGAACTATCATTTCTGATTCTTGGAGCATGTACACAACTCAAACTTGAGTAAACTGTGTGTAGTTTGCTATCATATCATTGCTTACCTAAATTTACGCTATAAGCAAGGACACACTTATCTAACACATGAAATACAGAGCAAATTCATCTTTTTAGCTCTATTATATTAATTATTATGTATAGATTATCAAGGTACACTGTTTGTCAACAAAATCGAATTAGAGGTGCATATGCAAGATTAGTATTATTAAAGCATGCTCAATATGTTAATAAAACTTCAGTTACAAAGCTCAGAATTGAAGCAAGATAAATGAAAACGTATAACTATATGATGGAAATATCTATAAAGTGTCTCAATCACAGTGGAATTTGTATAGGCAAGGTCACACACACTGTATTAATCATTTTTGAAATGTTATTTTATTTGCTGATACATTATCACGATCCATTTGCAATTTCTTTCATTCTATTAATTCAATTTTTGTCATCGATTTTTCTCTTGATAGATTTATTTCTTTACCAAATATTGTAACTATATTGGCAAATATCATACTCTGGCACATTAACTCAATTGTTACTAAGATACAACAATCTAAACTAAAGCGTCAGCTACATGCTCGTTTCCCTGGTAGTCAAGAATTTCCAGGAAAAAGATCTTGACATGCATCCAAATATAACAGGGGAAAATTATTTTAATTTCCTACCACTCAATGCTTATGTTTACCTTGCAGAATTCCTATTCTATTTCTGGTCTTTTCCATTTGGCTTTAAATAATCTAAAAAATATTTTTTATTTTTTTACTTTTTTGTGTTTTTTTATAATTTATGTAAAATCAAGTGCAGAGAAATCTATAAATTTAACTGTGGCTAAGGATGTCCTTAAGCCAAAACTATATGTTTTATAGCATTATTTTTTGTTGAAAATGACATAAAAAAATGCAATTAGGCCCTCATCCCCCCCCCCCCCCACCCATTGCCATTGTTGACCAAATGATGCTAGTATATCTTAAAATGATATAATACAAGTGTATAGAATAATGATACATTTGCTATGATAATGAAAATAGAATTTCCATCTTTATTGATAAAGTTAGCGTAAAGTTTGAATTCATAACATACGATTCCCTTTATGTAAAACATGTTTTTGTACATCATTCGTACATCAGATTTGAAACATTTTTAAAGAAATGGTTCAGAAACATCCCATCCTTCAATTTAATCAAGGGTTACATTAAATCAAAATGGACAAGTATGGAATACCTGAAGCCCATTGCTACAGTTCAAGGTTAAGCATCTGCATATACGCCCAATAAGTGTCACGGATTATTGGACATAAGGAGTACAAAGTACATCTTTAAAGAAAACGCAGTCTGGAATGTGTGGGAAAACATGGAGTTTTAGACATAAACAGCATCTCAGAGTGTATTTCATTAATTAATTATTGGAAGTAAATCATTTTTATGGCTTTCAGACTATTTGCTCTTTGATTTCAAAAAAAAACTTGTTGCCTTAAAGATTATCCGATCATCTAGTAGCTTATCGGGGATAATCCGGAGATTATGACCTTTTTTATATTCAAGATAAGGCTCATTCCATATGGTCAACCTGAGGTGCAGCTCATGTGAGTCATAACAATGTAACTGCTCATAGAACATGAGAAACGATTCACTTATGAAAGTATTGGAGTTCGGATATTATAGGGTCAAATCGTTCCGCACTTCTCACGTTCTTCTAGGTAATTAAGAGGATTATTCTCTAGTACAAATAGTGCAGTCGTCAAAACAAGAGATTTATCTGAGTAGCAGCAACATGGGTGGTAATTCGGTACTTGTTGATCGATGATGGAAAACTATATAGTTGTAGAACTTTTTTGACGTGAATTATTTCACGTTTTTGGCATGGATATCTCTAAGGAAAAATTGTACCGACTATAAGTGATGTAGTATTATTATGTAATATATATTGTCAGAATTGAAGAACTGATAAACAATATAAAAGTCTTTTTCAAAAACCGATTTTCAGTTCATAATTTTTGAAACATGAGTATTGTGATGCATCTAAAATTGAAATTTAGTAGAGATGGAACAAATTTTACTATACCTTACCTCGCAATTATCTTTGTAACAGAGGGGGTGGGGTGGGGACTATAGTCTCATAGTTTTTAAGTCATATTAGATCTAAATTCAAAAAATTTAGCACACCTATAAAGATCAATGAGTGCAGAGTGCAATAACTATAACTTTTGTTAGAATATTTTTAGTTTGGTTGTTTTGCTTTGTTAATTTTTTTTTATCTGAATTGGTTTTTTGGTGTGTTTTGTTGTAGGACTCCAAACTATATAATTATACATACTGTAAACCAGCCAGTAGTAAGAAAGGTATGCAGAATCCAGGAATTAATCTAAAATAATGAAGTTCCAAATGGACTATGATAAGCCTGCCAAGTTTTACGAATGACATCATAATATGTGTAAATATTATATCATGTGTATTCCTCCACATCACCCATCATATTCAATTTGGTCTCGCTTATTAAAAAGCATAATTAACAACAAGGAATAAAAATGCATTTCTGACACAAGTTTTCAAGGAAACCATCCCAAAGTGTAGTTGATTTAGACTTTGATCTCATTCTTGGTCATGTTACGACAAGTATTACCACAGCTAGTAAATAAAGATTAACAGCACCATTATAAATGGACTGTCAACTTGAAATATTCTCCAGAGTTTAAGGAAAAAGCTCAGTTGTAACTGCTGTACATTATTGAACACACCTGGAAAACATTATAACACTAGGGAACTCGGGAGTTAAATTTTGATTCGAACATTATTTATTTTCCAATATTGAAATAAGAAGGTAAGTTATTTTACATTTGAATTATCAATAAAAAATATCCTTTCAAAAATGAAACTGATCTTATTTTTATTAATCCAAATGGAATTTTGAAAATTATATCATATTTGACTTTATTTGATATTCACTGAGGACAGCACAAAAGTCGGACAGCACAAAAGTCAATGACTTATCTCCAATGTGGTCTTTGAATAATTTTATGAAAACTGTTATTTCACTTAATATGAAATTATTTTGATTGGCATATTTGAAAAGAAAAATTTGTATTTAATATGAATTAAGAATGTTTTAGGCAAATGGAAACCATAATAAAAACCCTTCTTTATGAGGAATTTATCTTTTTCTATTTTTATTGCAGATAAACAATGATGTTTCAGCCTTATATGAAAACAACATACCCTTTATTAGTTGGTAAGTTACTTTTCACTTTTACTCATCTTGATTTAATTTTTACATATAAACTAAACATGTGTCATCTTGGGCTAGGTTTACAACACTTTAGTGACATCAAAGTGTTCATATAATTTCAGCGAGGTTATCATTTGCAGAAGAAAAAAAACTAATTCAACATTATTGGAAGATATTCAGACATATATAGTGCAAAAGATAATTGTCAGGTCAATGAGTATATCAAAAATTGTTACTGAAAATACCTTGTTTATAAGTTTACAAAGTGACTCAAAAATATGGTTTGATACATAGTTACGTTTGATTCCCTAAATAGTACTCAAAAGTATATATATATTGTACATTGAATTTTTGGTAATGAACAGTAACTTTTTTACTGTAATCGAGTTATTGTTTTGACAGATATATTCGTATAGCTTATACTTTCTTTTCTTTCAGTGTTCATTTTTTGGAATGCTGTATCGTCAAATGCCTTCACATTATCAAATACCCTTGTATACGACAGCACCAGCGATACCTTGGAAATCTCAACAAATTACAATGAAGATTTAGACAATTCAACAGAAGCATCCACACCTTTTATGGTAGATTCAGAATATACAATTAGTACTGATAATGAGACAACCAGTGATAATGAAAACACAACAGGAAGTGAAACAGTGACTGATTCAACAGATGACAGCATTGGTTCTATGGGTACTGTACCTGATGCAACAGATGGTACCCCAGGTACTGAATCTGACTTTACAGATGGAACCCAGGGTACTGTTCCTGACTTTACAGATGATAATATTGGTACTTTGTCTGATTCAACAGATGGTACCCAGGGTACTGAATCTGACTTTACAGATGGAACCCAGGGTACTGTTCCTGACTTGACAGATGGCTCAGTAGGTACTTTGCCTGATTCAACAGATGGTACCCAGGGTACTGAATCTGACTTTACAGATGGAACCCAGGTTACTGAAGCTGACTTTACAGATGGAACCCAGGGTACTGTTCCTGACTTTACAGATGATAATATTGGTACTTTGCCTGATTCAACAGATGGTACCCAGGGTACTGAATCTGACTTTACAGATGGAACCCAGGGTACTGTTCCTGACTTGACAGATGGCTCAGTAGGTACTTTGCCTGATTCAACAGATGGTACCCAGGGTACTGAATCTGACTTTACAGATGGAACTATTGGTACTGTCCCTGATGTTACAGAAGGCAATATGGGTACTGAACTTGTTATAACAGATGAAATAATTGTAACTGATCCAACAAATGATGGTATGGCTACAGAAGACCTCACCAATGATAATTCTACACAGATCTATGAATCCTCAGGACCTAACTCAACAGATCCAACAATTGAAGAAAACACTGACAGTTCAGCCACAGATTTGATCTTTAACATCACCTCTTTATGGTTCACTGATAATCCAAACTTCACTCAGGAAACAGTAACTGGAAGTGATAATGACACAAGTACCTCACAACCGGGTGAAATCACTGACCACACAGATGAATCAACAGGAAGTCTTCTTACAACTACTGCTGCAGATGATGGGGCTACATCCGGTTTAGAAACCACAGACTCTAAAGTGACCGAAAAGTCTACAGCTGCAGGAACTCCAGAAACAATAGCAACCACAACAATAGAAAGGTCAACTGTGGCAGTTCAAACAACCGTAGAATTATCATCAGCAACAGTCCAAGAAACTACTTCCAGTCCCAGGCCACAATCATCCACAATTACTACTGCTGCAACCATATCAACCGAAACAACTCCAACAACTCCTACTACTACTACTCCACCAACTACTCCTACTACTACTATCACTCCACCATCTACTACTACCACTACTACTACTACTACTACTACTACTACTACTACTACAACAACCACAGAACCAGATAATTCCTCAACTAAGTCCAGAATTTCTTTCTTCTCTATTACATTTTTTATTCTGTTTATGCATCGATTTATTTAATATTTTGTCAAAGGTTCTTAATAGAGATTAATATACTGGGTTTACTTTATCACTTGTATAAATGAAGGTGATTTGTGATTTTAAATGTATATTTTTATGTAAGCTGTATTGATAGGGAGCTTATGGTACACTATAAGAGCCATATCAGAGTCAATTGAATCATAGAAAGGTGTCTGTCTAGTTCTATCTGTTAAAAAGAGACAACTGACCATTTAGGAAGAGTAAAGGTGATTATCCCAATAGTCAAACTGACTCATTAATGTGCTTGACTCTGGACTTTCAGTTTGACTCATGGTATAGCTAGTTTTACTCTTTGCATTCAGTATATATATGATCATTGATGCTATCAACAATTCAGTAAATTCCTTTAATATATTACAAGAATTATATCCCAAAGGTGTTTATATCAATTAATTTTGTTATTCATTCAAGTGTACACTGGATAAACTATAACATGATTTTGATAAATATCAGAAAATCAATATCAATAATAGAGACATAATGCAAAAAGCCGCCAGAAATGGAAGAAACTAGTTAAAGACATTTTAGCGGCGGAAGCGACTGCATCATAATGAAGCAGTGGCGACACCACAGTACAATACAAAAATGCTATCACATAGACAAATAATCTGCAAAATGTTCTTTAATATTTACAGTGAATATTGTAATATAGTTATTTATTTTTGAGGAATATCATCTCATATTTACTCGTCTTCTTATAGTAACAAACAAATCAAGCATGTGTGTCAAAGATAACATAAAAGCCGTGAAATCCTGGTGGATTCAGCTGCCAAAATATTCTAGGCAGGCTGTTCTTAATATTGGGACATATTAAAATTATGCTTTTAATATTATTTTCTTATGTATTTTGAATTGTATTATTTACTTAGATGGAATCTTTTTTCAAAAATTTTAACTGAGTTCCAATATTTGTACATATTTAGTTAATTTATTTAAGATTTAATGCCAAGTAATATCATTATTTATTGAAATATCTAGGTATTTATTTGTAATAGCATATTATGACTGCAAACATTCCATAATGAAATGTAGCAAAATAGAATTGACAAAGTTATAGAGAAAAATACACTGCAATGATGAAAAAAAATATTTTCCTGATGATGTCATCTTTATCTGTTTCCAATAAATATGATCCTATACAAATGATACTGTTTTTATTGTAAATCAATCCCAAACATGGACACAAATTTCCTTAGAACTTTTCTGGTATTTTTTACTGTATGGTTTGGTTGTTGTTATGTTTATCCAAATATCTTACATACTGAAGTTCAACCTGTTTGTACTTAAAATAGTGGTCTATTGAAACTTCACCGCAGTGATATAATCACATAAAAAAAACACCAGCAATCTATAAAATGTATACATTTCATTTAAAAAAGTGGAATCATCTAACAATTTCAAAACGTTTTTAACTAAAAGTATAATAATGATATGAACTGAATTATTTAACCACTAGTGTAACCGTGACCTAATGTAGAACAATTCTATAACTGATTAGATTACTTTTATGAATAAGTGTATTCAATTTTAATTCAAAAGTATAAAGGTGTTTGTGCACCAGAAAAACATGAAAAACAATCTTGAATTTTTTTCTCTTTATTAGTAATAAATCAATAAAGAATCACAAGAAGTACACTTTGGTCATGATCTTTTACCATTCTCTCAGCCATTCAAAATCATAGGTGTTTCCACCCCTCATTTTCTCATTAGCATCAACAATTCGGTACACTGAATAATGTACACCTAATGTTTTGGCTTTCCATAACACAACATCAAAATGGGTTAACAGGCTTTCATCTATCGCTGCAGACTGAGGAGGGTGGTGACCTTCAACCCCTGTAATATGATGCCAATCATGCCTATCACCTTTTCTTTGCAAACGAACAGCTTTATACCATGTTACCCCCTAATTACAAAAAAACAGATAAAACCTGACAAGATAAGTGTGGTATTCCAATTTTCATGTACAATTTCACCTTTATATAAGGCTTTAATTTGATAATACTTATAGCTTGGAACTAAGAATATCAAACATATCTAGAGATTTCCTAAATTTGGTTCTGTTTTGTATGTATATTCTCTTGTAAAATAGGAGTTTCTATGTATGTTACTAATTCCAATAGAATGACAATGTAACATGACAATATAGCCATCAACAAATCAGCCCTTTTACTTTTAGGGAAAACTGGACTAAATAGCCTTCCGATAAATCAATGTGTATTTGGGGAACCCTTCCATGGATTTGGAACAGTTTACCTTCTATCACAGCTGAGATCAAATGTTGCAGTAAAATTACTGTTGAATGTCATACAGTTTGACATGCTTTTGTTAGTATTCAAAAGTTTACCTGTCCAAGACCCATTCTGAGTCTGATTGTGCCATTATCTACAGTGTTTACTATTTCAGTCAGTTTGACAATATCATTGGTGTCAGGGAGTCTCAAAGCACGGTACAGCTGCTCCATGACGATGTCATGCCAGTACTAAAAAAATAATTTATAATCAATTCAAATACTTATAAATACCAAACACTGAAAAGCTTACTCAATACATTAATTTGAGTATAAAAGATGATGCCATCTTCATCTTTGGATCACTACTTGGTTATGCTTTTCAATTCCATCCCAGCATCTAAATTTTACATTGAAAGTTAGAGAACAGTTGCTATTATTAAAACCCAAGTTTATTTAACTAGCTTAGAGTCAATGATGGCACCCATGCCTTCCTTGGCATTTGATCCTGCCAAATTATATCATGCGACCTTTTTAATTTAACCTATGAAATTAAACACTTATGGAGAAACCCCTCGGAATGGGCACAAACAATCAAAAAAGAGACAGAAGCTTTGACCTTACACGCACTTCCACTCCCTCATCCTCCTCTACAGTGGCTGGCAAGCAGCTGAAAATAGCAATGGATGGTAGGCTCTAAATCATATAAAAACTCCTTGAACTAACAAGTTACAGAATGAAAGTGAAGTAAATTGTGTTGTTTCTGTTTATTCATAAACTAAAAAACAAATATTCACTGAAAAATTTGGTACATTGCACAGGCGATCATCATTGATGTCTTTTTACTTACATACATATTGGAATGAACATTAAACAAAACCAGAAAGTCTCCATCTTAACTACTACCTAAAAACAAACAAACAGGGGAGTATGGAAATTATACATAGAACCCAATCTGCTTATCAAATATATTTTCTCATGTTATATCAATTTTTTAATGTAAGTACTTTTTTCTCATTGTTTTTTGTGATTGTCAGATCAAAGTGTAATATCAATGAAGTTTTCTGCAGTAATTTCTCACACAACGAGAACTGTCACATATCAATAGTGCACCTGAAAAATTTAGAAATCTTGTCCAAAATTGCTGATGTTTAATCTTAAAAAGAAGAAAGCAGCATGAAGAGATCTTGCATATGGTCATTCAGAGAGTTCGTTTGAATGCTCCAATTATGGATTAAGTGATGATGTTTATCAATATCTGAATAAAAATCACAACTAAATTAATGAAAATACCTTCCAAGTGACAGCCAAAAAAATTGGCAACTATTTCATCAACCCAATATGATAACAATATCCAGGCCCATATGTTTTATACATGTATTAGACAATAGTGCTGCCACCTTGTAGTTAAAAAAACAAATGAAAAATTCATATGAATGGACATTTGATTTAATTCATTTTCCAAAAAAGGCTGTTTCTCTGCTATTATTTATTTTTAAAAAGAACGTTTTGTAGTACTGTTGTTTCAATTTGATAATATTGTAACTTATTTATTCTTAGAATGGATAGAAACCCTGCATCCATCACAAAGATCTTGCCACCGAAGGATGACAAGGTTGATTTATCAGTTAGCCATATATGGCTTTTCATAGCTTTGTCACAAAGTCGTGTACGCAATTTTAGATAATTTTGTGCTTGAGTGTTTCTTTATGTGTTAAAGGGTGTTCTCCTTATAAAAAGTCAACATTTTCTATATTTCCTTTATTGTTTTGATATACAAGCAATGATCATCATTAGATACCCTTGTAATAGTAGACCATGAAATATTACATGTATGTTTATCTCTCTCTTCTCCATTCAAAATCATACATATTTCCACCCCTCATTTTGCCATTAGCGTCAATAATTCGGTACACTGAAGTGTGTCTACCAAAGGTCTTGGCTTTCCATAACGTGACATCCCATTGGTCCAATAGACTGGCATCAATGTCAGCCATTTGAGGAGGATCGTTGTCTTTGAGAGCCACAATAGGTTGCCAATTGTTTCTGTCATCTTTCCTTGTCAAACGAACAGCCTTCCACCATGTCACACCCTGCAAATTGATAAATATCAAACACAAGGACATTTTCCAAAAAACAACAAAAATAAGACACATTACAATTTGGCTTTTTTTTCTAAAAGAGCTTGAATGTTATTTTTACAGGGTATACATTTGAATTGTAAATAAGTGTTCTAATTTGGTTTTAATGTACACATTGAAGATGTTTATCATATTTCTTGATTTTATATGTTTAATCTCTCTTCACTATTGTATTTACATATGACATATTCTTCAAAAGTGAATTGTTTCCCCCCAAAAAAGATGCGACTTTTTGAGACAATTTCTCTATAAGTATTTTAATATTTTAAAATGCACAACACACATATTATGGACTGTCAAGGGGCAAAACAAGCATTAGGGTCCCTCAGTCGTTAACACTTAGATGTTCTTATGTGCCCTTAAAGTACTTGCACCAAATGTGAGAAATTGGTATACTACTACCCTATACTTTATCCCACAAACTCTTAAAGCAACT
>JAVSBT010205976.1:0-13436 GCA_033118115.1 Pharyngocirrus eroticus | reverse complement strand
AAATCAAAACATGATTACATTTGATTTAAATTTCGACGTTAAGCGTAATGCATCGCAATAACGTGTCCAGTTTCATTAAAACTATCATTTTTCTTACATGACATTTGATATGATTGGCTTAATCTATTTCACTTTCATGGCGAAATTCAATTCATCAAAGAGAAATTAAATTGGTTCTCGTTTGATGATAACAAAAATGACCTTTTTAAGCAGTAATTTTAATGCTAATTAACAATCCACCCCCGGTCATTTGACATCGATTTTTAGATTACCATCTTTCCTACATCGATTAGATGGCCACAACATACAATTGCAGTGTGTACCTGATGGTAAGGCTTTGTTTCAACTATATATCAGATTCAGATGTATAAATACAATGACTAAAATAATAGATATGAAAACAAAACAAAATAGTTCATAGTTTTATGTAAGCTCAGTTTTACTTTATCTTAATTTTGATAGAAAGAAATAAACTAAACTAAACTATGTTGATGCACTTGTATGTGAAAGATTCGTATTACCAAAGCTTATAGATGCTCTTTACAAGATCTTGGTCACTTATATGACAATTTAGCATATAAATGCACAGCTTGTTAATTAACTAACAAATAATAGAGGCTAGATATGACAATTTCTTTATTTTTTTTCTACAATATTTTTGTTGTCAATTTTTTATCTAGGCGAAACTTGTGGGGGTACACAAACCTGTTGTGAGGGTTTAACATGCAAGTCAATCATGCCTGGATGGCAGCCGTGGTGTACTTGAGTATGAGTTACAATTCTTTGAATTTATTTTGATTTAAACCAATTGACTTCAAATCAAGTCAAGACTTTGAACGGACTTTTAGTCACACACAAGATTATGACTCTGGCTTTAATGTCAAAGCAAAATCGACCAAAGTAAATTGGGCTTTATTGACCTCCCAAACCCTTTACAGCTAAAACAGAAGCATGATGTCAACTGTCAACATATAATACAATGGCACTTCTAGGTTCCATGTAGTTATTTACAATTATTCAAATTTAAATCTTTTATTTTCTTTCTTCCTAGGCTGCTGACAAAAAGTTGGCTTAAATGAAACCCGGAGCAACAATCAACGATCACGAACAGAAACGAGTTTTAAGATAGCAACATTTATTATCCTTAGTCCTGATTACAGAGAGATGAATGGGATTCCTTTAATACAACACAAAAAATGTCAAAAAATTCAAATATGGTATATTTGTTAAAGTATTGAGACTCTCGCTGACTTCAACAAATTTCATAAAATGTCATCAGATTACACCAAATGTATGTACATTCTTGGAAATAGTATCAAATTTAGAAACTGTAACCTCACAATTGATGTAATGTTTTGGTATGACTTCATTCTCTAATGGATCAATTTACCTTCTATGGTCATTCAAAATTTAGTAAAGATAGTAAAAGCACAAACAATTTTTAAGTCTGTAACACAGATTGCTGTTGTAAAATACCCATGACTTATAGCAACTTATGTCACTATACATACATTTTGCCTGGACAGATTGTATTTTTAAACTGGAACGAATAAAGTTATGATAATTCAATTCCTGATTTTTTGTTGTTTTTGTATCTGCAATATCTTTAGATATTTTCTACTTGTATGATATTTGATAATGTCTCTGATAATATATATACATTGATAATGTTGCCCACACGTTTTCTAAAACCATGATCTTATTATATATGACCCATAAATCTAAACAGATAGATCCAAAACTCTAAAGTTGGATAGCTATGAACAGAGACATGTAACAATGGACTGCCAGCTTAAATCTCGCGTCTAAAAGGTGCCGGCGCGCATGTCATACTTTGCAAATACCCCTTCAACTTCCGTTTTATTGAATGTTTTTGTTTACTGTTACAAGTCTCTGCTATGAAGGACAAAAGTTTAAAAATCAAAACCTCATATCACAATTCAGCTATGAATATTTCACCAGATCCTTTTAGTTCATATCTCAAAAATGACTTATTTTCCCATCCTTGTAGTTGTAGAGTGTAAAATAAGTATGGACCTTTATCATGTTTTTTTGTCAAAATCGAACTGTGTTTAATAATTTAATGAAAAACTTAACCTCTCAACTGCACTAATAATGAAAGTAATTTATTTTGTATAGCTTTTGAACTGATCACTAGTTCTTGTTCAATGGTAATGTCCCTGTAAACAATGTCCGTTGGGAACAAATTGAGCCCCAACTGAGCCGCCCAGTTGGGCCCCAATTGGGCTCACCGATTTCGTCCACCTAGGCAACACAGGACCCAGATGGGCAAGCCCACTAAGGTTATGTCCATGGGTGCCAAATAGGACCCAGTTGGGTTTTAAGTGGGCTATGCTTGTTTATGACTTACGCCATTTTTGGTCTAGAATGCTCACAGAAAATAAATTGGTCAAAAAAAATTAAATCAATATCTATTTTTATTTTTTTATATGAAAGAATGCATCAGCTTTAGACAATAAAAGAATTACATGTTCATGGTCCATTGTATCCCCTATCCTTAATGATTGGTTGCTTGATTGGTTGAGTGGGGAGTAGAGGAAGCGACAAAATAAGAGCTAAACTCTTATATTGTTATGACATTGCTTAATTTATTGTGAATTTCTTTTGAAAATATGGGGAATAACAGCAAATGAACTTTAAATTAAACCATGCATAGGGTGTCAGGATATTAAGTTTGATTTCCCCCCCCCCCCCCCCCAGGTCATATCGTCTCTAATATGTATAATTTGAATTGGACATTTTATATTTTATTAAAGGCCATTTATTATACTACACCCTGTAAATTGTAATGTCCTGCATATATACTTTGGGTACATACAGTGCAATTTTGAAAAACTTTGAAAATGCATCGTATATTCTAAAATTGAATTAAAGCCAAATTATGCTAAGTAGAATTACTGGTCACAAACAAACAAAAGAAATCATAATTTCCCTGGGTAACATTTTTAAAGATTTATTTTTATTATAGAATGTCGACCTTTGATTACAGTGTCTAATGTTCGCAAAATCACAACTAAATAGAACCAAATGAAATAGTCAGATTTTCAAAAATCCATTTTTGTTTTCTTCATTTCCCTCTAATAAGTACAACTTGAAATAAAACAATCCTCAAAACTCTACTGAAATAGTATCATATAAGAAAAAGTTATCTTTGAGTAATTAAAAAATATGAGACCGTTTAATGCCAGGGACAGTATATTGCGTACTCCTCTAGCAATTTTGAATCTATTTGAAATATATCCGTGTCATTCAAACAAGATTAATTTGAGTGATCCTATACAATGAATAAAAGAGAGACGAAATTAAGCAAAAAGGCACCCTATATATTTCAAATGTTATATCACCCAACCTTCACAGCACTGTGGACATTTAACAACACTTGATAAAACTAAACAAAAAGAGATAAAAAGGTCAAAGTTGAACAATCAATTTTCATAACAATAATGTTATTCCATAAACGTAGAATGACATATTTTCTCCATGTTATACTAATTCTTTTTGACATTTCTATCTTTGAAATACTTTGCAAAAGTATACAAGATAGGATTGGTGGCTGAATTCAAAGGCATTATCAATAAAACCATCCACTTGATAATACGTGGATCCGCTTTAACTCCACTTAGAGCTACAATTGCTATACAGGTAATAGGTAACATACAAAGCATGTTACTTATGCTTAATACCATACCATTTATCAATGCTTTCATATGATCTTGGGTCATTTTAAGCCCCTTTTTTGATGATCTTAAAATCTGATATATGATTCCATAGCAGAGAAACAGGCCTACTATTGTTATCATGTTTATAACAACAACAATGATACTGATAGATAAGGTAATGGCATCATTTTGAGTACCAGACAAATCAAGCAAAAGACAGAGACCATTGGGCATATGTTGCCAATAGCCAGTATGCAGTGGTATTAGGCTGACTAATAGACTTGCACTTAAGACAACCACCCAAAGAGTAAGCATGCTTATTTTCCATGGAGCTTTACGAAATGTTTTGTATCTGAAAGGATAATACATCGCAATTGTTCTATCAATAGATAGAAAAAGTAGACAAATAGTTGCCATCACCATTGAAGTCAATGAAAGACTTCCAGCTACTCCACAAAAATAACTACTCTCCCAAAAGAAAGAAAACAATGCATATTTCCCTTTGTATATCAATCCCACTATTGCAATTTGTAACAAGTACAACCCAAATAGTGTGTCTGATATTGCTAAATTCGTAATCACAAAATCTTGGAAATCGACAAGTTTTGAATTAACTTTGTTGCCTTCCTTTTTCCTGAATTTCAGAAACAGGACACCGCTATTGCAAGTGACTGTCGTAACACCAATCAACCATGGTATGCTTCTTAAAACCCAAGTATTCAGTAAATCTGAACATGAAGAAAATAAATCTTTTTTGGCACTGCAATGGGCCTTTTGATTTGTAAAACAACACAATCTATAAATGTCTGTACGGAGATGGTCAATATTGTGAAGTGGAATGAAAATTTGAGAATCTATTTCTGTTATAGGGTTTAAAGTGAGATCAATATATTTCAGATTTTCTAGGCCAAGAAAATGATTGCGAAGTAGCTTTTTTAAGTTATTTTTTGACAAATCAAGTTTTGTTAAAGATGGTATTGACAAAAATGGTGAACCTTCCATCTGAAAAATGGAATGATTTGACAAAAGTAAGGTCTTCAGTGAATTTAAGCAAGCAAAGGCTCTGTGATGAAGAATTGTGATAGCATTCCCCTCAAGAGATAATCTTTGTAGTGCAAACAAGTTACAGAAGAACTTGGTTGAAATGTTTTCAAGTTTGTTATAACTTAGATCTAGAACAAGCAATTTTTGTTGTTGAACAAAAATTAATTTCGCATGACCCTTTTTTAAAAACAATAAATTATTTCTCAATCCTAGGTATCGAAGATTGGGTAAATGAATAAGTTGTTTTACAGGAAATTCAGATAAACTATTTTCGAACATTTCTAAAGATTTCAGAGTCTCACTAGATTCAGAAATGTAAGATTCATCAAGTGAGGTAATATTCTGAGAACTGCATTTCATAAAATAACCTATGCAACTACATCGCTTATGACATTTAGCAGCATCACACAATATTTCATCGTCAGAACTGTACGGGCAGTGTATCACACCGTCACAGACCTCAGAGGGATGAACGCAAATTGAGTCACCTTTGCACTTTAGCATACCAGGGCAAGTGGTAATATTCTGACAGTTTTCATCAGATCCATGTGGACAGTCAATTACCCCATCACACACTCTTCGTACTGGTATACAAAAAGAATTGGGGCACTTAAACATACTAGGACAATGGTAATCTTCACAAACATCTAAATGGCTACCATCCCTACAAAACTTAAGATTCCCTTTGGCATCTAAGTCATAAACACACAACTTTTTCAATGAAAAACATTTAGAATGACCTAAAAGGCAAGGGATTTGCATAAAATCACAATTTGAATTCGACAAAGCATCTTGAGAATGAATTAATTGTATAAGTTCTTGCTCATCTTGGTTCTCAGGCCCAGGGCAGTCAGGAATCAAATCGTTCCAATAGGCAGATGCAATACATGAGCCGTTTTCATTACATTGAAATTCGTCAGGACCACACATCATTGGGACTTTCAATTCAGTTATTTCATCATTACCATAGTTTTGAATTATTTTTGACTGACATGATGATTCATCTGAATTATCTCGGCAGTGTTGCACCCCATCACACACATGAGACATGAGCACGCAACCTCTTAATTCACATTGGAAAAAAAGTGACCCACATTTACACGTTGGTAGTTCACATTTGGTTGCACAAAATGTATAGTTATTTTCTTGGCTGCCATCTAATAGACAACCACAATCACTCTCATCCGATCCATCCAAACAATCATGAAGCCTATCACATACGAATTGAGCTGATATGCATGTACCCTCCATACAATGGAACTGACCAGAAGAACAGTTATTCGGACCAAGTGTTTCTAACTCTGTCATTACAATAGGTATGGAACTAAGAGATGGCATTACACACAATATTTCTTGCCATTCTTTAGTTGGCCAATTGTATGATTGTTCACTATATGAAGCCTAAAGTCAGGAAAAGAATCAACATACACATGTAGTAGTGAAGGTGTCGATTAAACGTATTTGTTGCTTCTTAGTTTAATTTTGTTAAAACAAAAAAATAATACTTAAAAAACTAAATATCATTTTTATCACATAATTATAAATAGTATATTTTTTATTTTGGTCGGCTAAGTACAAAAAAGTAAGTTAGAAGTGAATTGGTCTATGTGGACCGTTTATTCATGTTTGGAGTAAACGATATTTACGATGTAAGAAACAACATTATCGTATTATTCTCGGTAAGTATTTATTTAGTTATTTACAGCAAGTTTATGAGCATGTATTTTGGTTGAAAATTACAGGAAAATAACACTGAAAACTTCCTTGACCTCTAGTAAAATTTCAATATAACCAATTTGAATGATTAAGATAAATAAAAAAAAGTTTACTAACCATAGATTTGAAAGAGAAACTCTCCTTATGCACAGTATGTATATACAAATGAAAAAGTCCAACAAAATAAGATATGCGGTTTGAAACCTACATGCTTCAAGTCATCAAGGACTCTCTTTAAGGCTTAATCCAAAAGTGCTTTTGAAAAAACCCGAAGAGATAGCTTGATTACTTAAAAACATGTAGGTTACAAACCGCATCTTATTTTGTTGGACTTTTTTATGATTTGAAAAAATTAAAAAAAATTATACAAAAAATAAGAATAAATAAATTCACCTTGATTTCCACATGATAACAAATCTTCTTTTCTGTCACGTAAACGGTTATTCCGTCATTGATAAGCAGATGATCTGATAGCATATTAATGAATGTCTCAGACGATTTCTTTTCTTTGGGAGATATGGTGTCATTAGGAATAGATGATACTTTGAATTTCCACTGCGTTCTGGCAATTTCAAAGCAATTTTTATCAACTACGATTCCACTTAAACAGCCTGAAATCAAAGGATATCGGTGACCATAGGCCCAAAGAACACTGTATTATTTAGATGGGTCAAAACCTGTTTTCGAATTTTAACTCAATCTAGGTCAGGTCAGGTCAAGTCAGGCCAGATATAAATTTTATCATTTATCGTTATTGATTAATGACCTTATTTGATACAATTGACCTTTAAAAAAAAATCAGGGTTACACAAGTAAATTTCAATAATAAGGTCAAACTTCTTTGATTGATTGATTGTTTGATTGATTGATTGATTGATTGATTGATTGATTGATTGATTGAATGATTTGAAGTTATGCTATTCATAGTGCTTGCTTACATTATACATACAAAACAAGAAGAAAACCCAATAAACAATGAAAGTTTTTAACGATCATAAAAAGTGAAATTAGCATGTATGATTATTTTTTTTTATTAAAAGGTGCATTCGTCAAAATGTGACTTATTCACTTTTTGCTGTTGAAATAAATCTTTTAAATCTATATTGTAACTGCTAGATCCAACAATCAAAGTTATGAGACTGGTATATACCTTGAGACGCCTTTGTTAAAATCCTCTTTCCTTCAATGTTAAGAATGGAAACATCTGTATGTGAGTGTTTGTTCACATCACTCTCTACGTTGTCTTCTTTTTTACAAATGAAGTATGCTTCATTTTTCTCATTGCATCTTACTTTGAACCAGTCATCAGTATGAAACAAAGGTACAATAGCAAACATCATTGCAACACACTTGTTGTTCAGATCAGGATCAGGTTGAAGCTGCAGTCCATCTTCTTTAAGTAAGTTTGACAGTCCAAAGAGGTAAGGCGGTTTCTGCAGAATTTTATTCCAATGTGAAAACACAAGAGGACCTCCATCAATCCATCTCATGCTCTGAGGTAATATGAATAAAGAAAGAATAAAGAATGAATAGGTCTATTTTTTAGGGCTCCTTAAACTCAACACATTTGCAACTTACAGCAGTTTTGATATCAATAAACAGTATAGTACTTTACCTGATTTCGTTGATTTCTCAGTCCAATATAAACAAATGATTTAGGCATTTTTCCAAATATCGCATACTTATTCAGATTGAAGTCAATGAGAATTGACAGAACTTTCTTCAATTCTTTGAGTGAAGTAAAACTTATCAAATCTCCTCCACTATCAAGACAAACATTTCGAGCCTCGTTCCAACTCCAAGTACTGTACTGGTCACCAAGTCCATGTATTGAATAATTGAAAGAAGAATATTGAAATTTGACAACGAGGGAATCACCTGTATTTTCAGACCCAAAATATTCTGAATAATGACTTGCAGGCTGATAAACAGTCTTCTGTGGTGAAATTCTCGAGTGAAACGACTGAAAACATACTGGATTAGTCCTTTCAAGAAACGTGTCCTGTCTTGAGTAATCACACATCCGTCTTAGATGAGTTACCAACATTTCAAGAGATGGTACATAAAAGGTGTTCCATTGACCAAAAAAATGGTTGCCATAAGTTTGAAAATGTCCTGCCATAGTGATTTCCAAGTATGCGTCAAAACAGAAATTTGAGCAATTTCCATGTAATCCTGTTTTTATTTCAATATTATAGGCCATTCCCTTTTCAAAACGTCGGAAATGAGTTGCCCCTTCTTCAAGTATACCAACAGCAAAAAAAATATCCTCAAAACATGGATCCAACTTTCCGTAGAATTCTTTGGCTAATGACTTATCACCATATCGCCTTTCAAAGTAGTATTCGACATCTTCTTGGTTGTCTTGAGTTCCACCGCAAGATAAGGCTTTCATCTTGAAAAGGAGTGATCTATCATCAAATTCTGACCTTTTGAAGATTAGATGATAATAAGTTCCCATATAGTACGACAGGCAAAATTTATAGGAGCTGACTTTTGTGAGTATGCAACCTTTACGAATTGCATTTGATAAACCAGTATTATCTTGAATAATCTCAAATCCTACTCCCTGTGCATAACTTGTAATCTTATCCTTGAGTTGGAAGTCTAGCAAATATATAGAATCTCTGTCTGAGGAAACATTGAAACCTCTCCCAGCTTCCTTCATTTTTTTACTATTACCAGAACCACGTATTTTGATGTGAATAGTGTCAAAGACTTTACCCTTGTCAACATAAGTGATGTCTTGCTTATTAATATCATAAGTGGGAATGCTGTATAATTGGGGGATAGAACACTTTCCAAGATGGTTGGACACTGTGAGGAATAATCTTCTATGAAAAACCTCAGAAAAAAAAAAGTTTATATCACTTTTGATGAACATTTCCTCTTTCTCAGTTAGATCAAAACGATCAATAATGTTGTTCCTCCCAACATATAAAACCAAGGTCCTTACATTCAATAGAAAACCTTGACACGAATTCAAGGTGGCTTCTACTTCAAATCTACCTTTACTATAGGGTGGATACAGAAATACACCAACAACAGCAGAGTTTACCACCGTTGTGTAGGTAGAGTATATTTTTTCAGTCAACGAAGAGTCAAAGGGAACCCAGTTGCTGCAGTACAGTAATTCAACTCCTTCATGTCGATTATCATCATTAGAATGTTGTATCATTAAACCTCCATATTGACAATCAGTTGGATTTGGTCCTTTGAATTCCCACCTAGTCACTTTTAATGTTATGAAAGTTTCTTCGCCTGATTCAAACTGATTTAACAACACAGTATTTTCAGAGGTATTGCAACAAGGCGAAAGTTGTAATAAAAAAGATTTTGTGGAATTAACAGTGGGTAGTTTATAAATGTTCGTTTTTTTGTATTGAAAAGAAAAAACGGAGCTATTCAGATCTTCAACTTTAAGAAGAAGCAAACACTGATAAGATGATGATGAAAAATGTGCTAAACTAGCCAATGAATGCAAGGTTGTTTCTGGCGAAAGTACTCCCGGTCCATCAAAGATTTTTAACATACATGCATCGGTTTTGCAAATTGAATTTCTAAAAGATACTGTGAGAACTATATAATGGTGATGTGAAGTTCTAATGTGAATCATAGTTAAATCCTGGATTGAATCCGGTATTACAGAGACTAAGGACAATGAATATTCGTTTTTCCAAAAGTTATCTTGAAACTGAACTTCATCAGATTTTGAAGAATGTCCAATAGTGGTATGATCAGTGATTTGATACAAGGCTTTAACTTCGGATTTTGCGTTTGTTGCCACATGATACAAAGTTGTTAATTCATATGCAGAAGAATACACAGTCCAAGCAGGTAAAACACCGCAAAATCGACTCTTACAATTAGTTGTTGTTGATATACAATCGATTACTTCTACATGATCTTCCTTGCACCCATTGCTTTGGTCTGTGATAAAAGTTTCAAATGTCATGTTAATTCTGTGAATAAATTTACCTTGCATTTCAGCAGTTATTGTGATGATATTGTCTCCTGCACCTTTGAAAACCATCTGACCACATGCCATTCCATCGTTAAGGGTAAAATTCAGATCAAGGTTGTACACGTCATTGTCATCTTGTAGCCATTGATGCCTGTACTCTGGTTTATAAAGACAATGTGTTCCCAATAGAAATTCCTGGATACAAGATATGACCGTCTTTCTAAAAAGGACAAAGCTTTTAAATTGGGGTTGGATTCCAAGACCACCCTCACTACAAACGCTGATGATCGCATCTGGATAAGTTTTCCATGTGATGTATTGTAATGAGTTCTTTTCAAATGAAAACGTTTTGAAAAGATTAATTGCCAACAAAATTGCAAGGCCTTTCATGATTTCGGTGTTTTATTGACAAGAATATGTCTGTTGTGCTAATACACTATCGAGATGTTTCCAAATTAAATCACAATATTCCTGACTGCTCAAGTCCAGCTATAAACTTGAAATGATCAGCATTTTGAAAGAATATTTCAAATAAATATTGCCAACAAACGTAATGCATGAAAATGTTAAATTTAATTTTGTTCTGCGATTCTTTGGATTATATTATCTATTATGTTTTGATCATGCACGGCATCGGAGCCGCTGTTCAAACTTGACAATCAGACTTTGTTAATCAAATTCATGTAGACTGTGTCATTATTTCATTTGAATTACATGCCTATAGGGTTATAAATCTTATCTTCTTTTAAAATCACGTTTAATCGTGTTTCAATGCTAGAAGAGTAGAACAATGCTGATTTGGAAAAGTGACCCCCCCCCCCCCCCCTCACACCTCATTCCAAGATGTAGGCCTGACCTCTGTAGATTTAGAATCCATTAGTTAGAAACGTGTTACCAGGTGTAGTTTCTAAAGAAACGATTGACGTTAGTAGGCACGAGATCGAGGGCCCTCTACATCCGTGGTATTATTATAGATGACAGACAGTAAGTGTGTGCCGTGGTCTCAGTCGATCTTGCTATTTTTGCCTTGATGGAAATAACTTATTTCACCCCTCTTGCAAGTATTTTTTTATGTCTAAAACTTAAATATCTGTATAGTTGCTGTTATGACTGTAGTCACTAGTATGTTGGCTCACAGGCGATGACTCTCCTTTACGTTCCTCCCCTTTCATTCTTAGTGGGTCTGCGTGCAGTTTCAACTATATTAGTATATACATGTATAGCTAGATTCACAATCATCAATTTTGATTTGGAAATTGACATTAGCCTTGTCCATATCACTTGCTTTTTTCTTTTGGATGTACAAGTAATCTTCCTATTAATGTATTCACAGGTCTGTTGTGAACTGTGCCTTCAACTGTTCAATGAAGAGGGTGAGGGATTCTTTGTGACATAGGATTCACCCTTTTGAATTGTTTGTGACATGAGATTTACACATATTTTACTTATTTTCTGGGATTGGGATTTGGCATCTTGAATTTTCTTAAGCTATGGAATTTTGTAATTTCCTAGGACTAGGATTTCCCATTAATTGGTTCATTTTCTGGAATTGGGATTAGGACATATTGAAACTTGATTTAGGATAACGGATATTTAGCTGTGATTTGGGATTTTGAGTTTTGATTCTTTTGGATTAGAAACTCTGGTCTTTATATTCTAGGAACTTGGAATTGTACCCCATCCCCTCAGCCCTCCTTACCTCGCCTTTATCATCAACATGATTTAATCCGTTTCAACATTTAAAACAAGTAAATACTTTAATATTTCTAATCTTAATTCATCGACATTCCAGACAATCAAATTCGATATTTGATTTAGTATTATAGAGTGAATCAAAACACGATTCAATTTGATTTTGAAATTCAAGGTTAAGGGCATACATGACCATATGTAATTTCAAGTTCGGGATGATAAACATGACTATACCTTTTGCGAGATTCATTTGGCTAATATTATTCAGTTCAGAATGCATAAGTTAACAGAATCTTTTAATAAGTAATGTTTTTAAAGTAACCAGTGAGGTACTTATCTTACTTTACCCCCCCCCCCCTACCCCACCCCCCACAGAAACCTAACTCACAAACAAACACAACAACAGTAACCCGAACATAATAATACGGCTTCTACTCTAGTAATATCAAACTATTTTTTTCCCGACAAAGAATGATCATCATGAAATATTAAATTTGATTAGAAATGTTTTTTGCTTTGTTAACACCGGCGGATCAGATGTTACGTGAGGTCAGTTGATCTTGTCCCCCCATCTCTTGTAATATTATAGATATCTCGTCCATACCGCTTGAAGGTTGGACTTCTTTCCATCCCAATTTCAATCGGTATTTCACCTTATTGTACGCGTACGTGTGGCTTCTTAAAACTCCACTCTCATACAATTTTGGTTTAGGATTATAGTGAAATATTGCCTAAATTAATCTTCAAAAAATGTACATACCTAATAACTAAAATGGAAAATAAATGAATCCACAATCCTTCTGACATTCTTAATTCTTAAATGTTATTACATATTATGTTTCAATATTCATTAAAGCTATAATTTTTCATATCTGATATTTAATATGATTGGCGTATTATGTATCCTTTTCGTGATGTAATACGATTCATTAAATTGAAATTAAATTGATTCTCTTTTGATGTAAACAAGAAATGACCTTTTTCAACTTTTTGAAACTGTTTCAAGACATCGTTTAAATCGATCAAATGTTCCACAATCTTAGTTGTATGTGTTGATCATTTCGTCTTTCATCATAAGTTATTATTTAAGCATTCATGCAAGCAATTAGTGACATTACTGAGATATAAAAGTTGCTTTTATTCCTTAGTGCCATAAAAATTCCAAATATAAGTCACTTCATTTCATATGCTGTGCAACGTAAGACCCTCACGTAAGGAAAAATTACGTAACGTAAAAAAACAACCAGATGATAAAAGTAAAAGTAATGGAAAATAGCAAAGCTCAAAGACAAACTAGACACCCAACCTACTACACCCCTACTAATAAATAAATCATAAAA
>JAVSBT010205643.1:0-10069 GCA_033118115.1 Pharyngocirrus eroticus | reverse complement strand
ATTATACATTTGTAACAACCCCCCTCCCCCCCCTCCCCCCCCCCCACGGTTTGTAAAATTCGGGATAAGAACATCCCTATTTGGCATGGCTATGGGACGTTTTCTCCCCCCCCCTCAAAGGTTTGTAAAATTTGGGATAAGAATTTTGGCCCCCCCCAATATTTTTTCTGTTGCGCCGCGCCTGAAAAGGACACTTAAATATGAACAAAAATTAAAACTGTTTAACCATCCTTACCTATCCTAAAACACCATCAACAATGTCGTAAAAACATCCTAAAAACAACATCGCCATAATGTCAAATTTACATTGCCAGTGATGTGGCAATGTTTTTTCACAATGTTATTTCCACATGGAAACACAGGAGAAGCTACATTGTAACAATATTAACAATATTGTAACAACGCAATTTTCTACTTGCTGTGGCGAAGTGAATATGATATCCGGTTAGTGTGTTAGCTGGGGATAAAGTTCATCATTTCTGGTAGACTAGCTTGTATGTTGATAGTTTGCATAAAAGCTATCAATTTTTCAAGAATTATTTTTTTGATTAATAATATTATCTCATTTCCTACCTCAAGTACTGTCTGAATTGTTGGCCTTAAGTCTGGTTCATCGTTTGTCATCAATACCAGCATGTTTTCAAATGTCTCAGACAGATCTGGTTCCTGGTCCTTGGGGAGTTTGTAGTCAGCTGCTGACCACAGCATAGCAGCAACACCATAGACACAAGTCTAGAAATAGTTAAACAAATAATTCCCAAATGAACTGAGTGCCATGAGTTTGATAAAATTTGCTTTGAGGAAACAAGTAGCATATTTAACTTTAACTTTATCAGATTGAACATTTATATGTCTTTTTTCTTCAGAAAATTATGGAATTGTTTGAAAAACCATTTGATATATTTATTGATATTGCCTTTTCTGTGATGACTCCATGTTCTTGTAGTTCAGGTGCCAGGTAAACCACATCTAAATTATCTGGGACTGAATGATAAGATATCTGTCCATCACAATCAATAGCCACAGTTTCAGGGGAGATATAAGCAGCTACAATAAAAAATGATGGGTTAAATTTAGAATCAAAGTGGAACTCATCTATCATTTTCATAACAAATATATCTAATATTCCATTGTAACTTTGAAATAGCAAGGATATATTCTGTAATATTTTGTATTTTACAAAACCACCTCAAATGAAATTTTGATATCTACAACCAACTGGCATAAATATCACAAGAGACATCTTGATAAATATTAAATAGCATCATTTTGGGATCAATTTTTCTCATGACTCTCAATCCAACAAATTTCAAAGAAATAGTGTCAGTGGTTGCAGGGTTTTCTAAATTGTGTATTCACTGTTGTAGTTGCATGGGACTTATAAAAAGAATATGGAATCTGGGGATATGTCCACAGGAAACAAATTCATTGATAAAATAATTGATGCAAAAAACATTCCACCGTCTGGGTGCCAGAAAAGGGTCAATGAACTCCTTTTGTGTCAAAAACAAATTTTTGGAATGATAAGAATTTTACACAAACACTATTTTTGTTAAACTGCATGATTAAGTAATTAAATGGTCTCCTGTCATTGTTTATTTTTGTTTGTCTTTTATTCACAAGACTTAAAATAATGATGATCAACTGAGGGGAGTCTAGTTGGCCTTGAAAGGTGAAATTAACAAATGCAAGGCAAGCAAGACAGTCGTGTGAAAGGTCATTGACAATTTTAAAAAATAAAGTCAGGAAATATTATATCAAACTACAAAAGAAATACCTGTCAAATCCAATCACATGTCAATGACAACATGACTTTTTAAGACATTTCTTCTATCTTCAGGACCCCAAGTATAATTATACTCAATGGATAAATCCTATTCTGACTCAAGCTATATTAACCAAAACCATCGGCCTGGAGAAACATGATAGATGACTTAGCAAGTGAAGCAGAGAGTGCAGCCAAAAGAAATCTCATTGGTACGCTTAACAAGATTACCAAGCAAATCTGTAAACAGTCTTGTGGAATAAGAACAAAAGAAGGGGAGCTTGTAATCCAACAAAGTGACGTTCTAAAACGATGGGAAGAACACTTTAAGGAAACCTCTAAGATTCCAATACTTATTATATATTTAAATTTATATATTTACATTTCACAAAAAGAGCGCCATGACAATCTGTCACTGGCAAAATAATGTTTAATGGCCCCTTTTATTTCTTGTTCTGTAAATGGTCCTGTTTCTATTTCCTGTATTGGTTTGGTTTCAGTCATATCGCAATCCTCTGGTATGGTGATATTTTCAGGTGTGTTGACATTTTAACATGCTAGATTAATTAATTAATTAAAAAATTGAAGAATAATAAAAGCCCAGGAATTGATAAAATAAATGTACACAGAGATGATTAAAGCAGACATAGATTTATCGGGAAGAGAGCTAAAGAAGATTTTTGACCGCATAATTGAAACCGGAAAAATCCCAAAGGACTGAAAGAAATCACCCATTGCCAAAATACCAAAGAAAGGTGACCTCGCAACATGCGACAACTACAGAGGCATATCACTCCTATCTGTATCTGGAAAGATATTTTGTAGAGTCCTGATAGACAGAATTAGAGAAGGGGTCAAAGACAAAATCAGAGAAGAACAAGCAGGGACACGGAACAACAGAGTAGATATTCATTCTCAGAAACATCTTAGAACAAAGTTTAGAATGGCAAGCTCCACTATACATCAATTTCGTGGACTTAAGGAAGGCTTTCGACAGCTTACAAAGATCCAAACTGTGGAAGATATTTTAATATCTTCCACAGTTTGGATCTTTAAGACATTATGGAATCCCCCCCATCTTTACATTGTGTGTACAGAAAATAAAAGTAGATTACTTGTATTATGAAACAGTCACAAGGTTTGCAGCAAAATTCACTCCATATAATTATAAAGTATTGGACATTTTTGTAACGACAGGCAAACACCAAAAGTAGACAAAATGACAAAGGATTGGGTTTGACAACAGGTCTGTCAGAGACTAAAGTATGTCAACAAAGACAGATGTGGCTGGATTTGATATAACAAAATTTCATCACATATAGCACCATATCTTTATGATTCAGCCATCGATTTAGGCACCAGACTGCCAGACCTGACTGTTTAAGCCCAGTATCATCCAGTCCAGTAGAAATTAGTCATTTTCTTAATAATCATCTGGTCCAGTCTAGTAGCCAACAAATTCTAAAGCAATCACTGTGATTGACATCTTAATTTAAGGATAATTTCTCAATATTTTGAATGTTATATCTGGAGAACAGCAATGTACTTGAGTCAAATGCTTATGAAATACACAAATACTTGAAGTATCATCAAGCGTAACAAGCAGCAAGTTAAATTACAACTCATAATGAATGCTTGATGATGAATTGCTATAGAATACCTATAATGATAATGTATGAATGGAGAATGAATAGAAAATGGAGAATGAATATCCAATATTCCCACAATAACAGAACACAAGGCATTTATTCTTTTCAAATTCAAACATGTTTTTTTCTCTCATTCAGTTTTAATAGAGTTATTCATGATCAAATAGAATGGAATTAATGGGTGCTATATGTAAAACTAAGTAAGGTCCCTTACAAAATATGCCTTTTATTTGTAAGTAGTAGGGAATAAACAAATACATTGTGAACAACGACAAAGAAATGTACAGAGAGCAAGATATGGAGGGCTATTAAAGTATTTGGTGCTGATTTTGATTGACATACATTAAGTAGGGATGTCATGTTAGGGATCCAATAAAATTCTTTCTCTACAAATCATCTGAAAATTTTGACAAAGTGTAGGTTATTAGAGAAGGTATGATCAAGTAAATGAAAACTGACAAGTTCTTTGCAAAGCTTTTACAATGATAATATCTTTAGTGGGTTACAGCATTCTATTTCCTTGTGGTCTGACCTATTCTGACATTTCCTAATATAGTCTTCCACAAAAAGAAAACCTATCCAGATAATAAAGCTTGATATCAATTATCATTTTACAGAATAATACATGATGGGTATTTTATGCCTAATGTCCAGCGCACACTATGCTGGAATAGACATATCCGAATAGACAAAGTATATTTGTAACTTTGACAGTGTTTCAAATAGACATGTTCCAAATAGACCCATTTTTACAAATTGAGTAAAAAGAACAAAAGTCTTGAAGGACTTTAATTCGAGGAGGTTTAATGCGGCTTAGTCTTAAGGGGGCAGAATGGGAACGGAGTGAAATTTAGGACTCCAAAGGCATCAGTTGAAATTTTAAAAAATTAAAAAAATCTTTTCCAGATATGTTTTTTTTTCTATCTGATGTCATTGCTTCATAAGAAATGTCAGATGAGAGCTGGAGCACATGGCTTTGTTTACATGTTGTCGACCAATAGAGAGCTGTCTACTTTTATCATGTGATATATCTCGTTTAAAATGGCCATGCAGGGATTTAGAGATGTTTCGGCACTGAACGCTTTTTCGGCTCTGTATTTTCGACCTCAAATATTAGATTGTGTAAAAATGCTTTCATATGTGTGGAAATGAGGATTGAGTATCAACATGTGTCATTTGGATATATTTCCATTTTATTCACACTTTAATATAATCCGATTGTGAAATCATTATGTATATTTTCGAATTGGATAAAAGGGAGAATGAAAATGCGACGGATAGTGGCACGAGTAATGTATTATGTTATCATCGCAGTTATTATATGAAGATAAAGCAAGATGGTAGGCTCTGTGTTTAAAACATAAAACAGCTCATGATCTTTGGTTGACAGTTTATAAAATTTAAACGTAAGCCAACATATCATGTATTTATTAACTTCAGAAGTTATTTGCCTTTCTTTTGCATTATTTATCGCAGTACTAAAATTATGTAGCCTAAATTACAGCCACTGTGTCGTTAACCACAAGCACATTCTCGAGAGGCGCAAAATTTATCAGCTTTAACATGAGATTAAAATCATTGAACTGTAACATGTGTGTATTCGAAACACAATTTTTGATCATGTTCATTTGAAACAGTTTCGAATAGACAAAAGCATTTGTATTAAAAAACACTTTTTTCATCCATTTGTCTATTCGGATATGTCTATTCGAGCATAGTGTGCACTGGACATAATAGGCAATTAAAAATTAATGATAGAAAATTAATTTATTTTATAAATTTTTTCTGACGATTATGCGTAATCTGACCAAATTTTCAGGAGCGAAATGGGAGACATTTTCATATGGATATCCTTATGTACATAGACTGAGTCCAAACCCAACCAAACAGGCAAAGGGTTTGGGGCCCGCCTAGGGCCCCAAAAGCCAATGGGTTATAGACGTTCTGTGGTGAATTCTAAGCATTTAGAGGCCATTAAAGTTGTCATATAGAGAGACTTTTATGTCTTAAATCTTGTCACATATCAAATAGTTATTCACAGAAAAATGATTTAAAATATGCGCTGTATTGTTCCACTCCAATAAGGAGCATTAACAGTGAAAGAAAAGGAAATGTTAGATAAAGTCATGAAAAAAGCAGGACGATGTTCACCTTAATCTATGTGGATGTCCCGTAAATTTTGATAAGTGGCACTGTAATGTTCAATACTCCTTTGGAAAAAAAATCTATAAAATAACACTGTTAACCATGTTTATTACGTTATTTTACATATGAACTTAACATTACTCTGGGAGCAATGGGGGGGGGGCATGTGCCCCCCTGTGGCCCCCCCTGGATCCGCCTACCAGATTCACTTAAAATGGGCCTCCTATATTTGCATTTCATTTTCAAACACCATGAAATATCAAAGAACAACAACTCAGAAAGGTGATGACATTTTAAGTTCTACTCTTGCAAAATATGATTCACAACTCAAAAAAGTGTTGATACTTGCACTTTGATCGTCGTCTACGTCAGCCATTCGCTTCCAGCCTTTGAACCCACAAGGTGTGATTGTTACATTGTTTAAGAATTATGAATTTCAAAATGTGCAATTGTGTTATTTTTTTTTATTTTTTTTTTCCAAAGGTTTTTTATTCCAAAAAGATAAATACAAATTACAAAAGTATATAATAGAGAATTGCAATAAAAAAGGAACAAAATGGACTAGACGTCCAATGGCATATATGTCCATATTGTTTGATCTTTATGTCTTATTGAGTTATGTAAACAAATGTCGCTGTGGTCTTTATGTTCTTTAATATGAGTGATTTCAGCCTATGACCAGAGGAAAATGAACAATTCGAGCTGAAAAATTTGTTCCAGTTATAGGAACATTGTCAAAGTCAAATTCGAATTTTGTTCAACTTATCGAATCATTTTAGCATTACGTTAATAGGAATTTTGACCGAACCGACATTGTCTTTTCAGACTTGTTGCCTTTTCAGACTTGATTGGGGTCTCAAAATGATTTCCTAACTCAGCTGAAGCCTCGTTAGACAACCCTTTTGAGACCCCAATCAAGTCTGAAAAGACAATCCAATATCAGCAGATAAAATGTCGAGATACCCATAATTTCAACACACAAATGAAAATGAGTTTGAGATTGGATACTGTCGACAACACGTGCCTCAGTACATTGATCATTTAACAGTGGTTTCACCAACTATCAAAATAGTGAGAAAATGTTGTCCCTCCCCCAACATCCCAGTCAATGTACTTACATAGATCATTCTTCCCTTTCTGTAGGGCCATGAGGCATCCCTTGCAAAGGGCCCATAGTTCATTTTCATGGAATTCACAGCCAAGTTTTTCTAGAATTGTTTGAACAGTCTGGCCCTGAATTGAATAAAATGAAAATTAGTCATAACAAAAAAAGAGAAAAGAAAGCAATAATGTTTTATCGAAGACAGTATAAACTGTCTTTGGTTTTATTTGTAATTTATGTCGACTTGATCATATTATTTTAATCACTGACTGCATCATTTGTGATATATTTAGAATTTTATTTACTCAGATATCAATCCTGAAGTCGAATTCTCTAAGCAATTAGTACTGTTCTTGAGTATTGGATAGACTAGTAATATACACTTTATATCAATGTACATTATTGTAAAAAATGATCTCAAGCACTACAAAAACACACTCACTAAAATCTCCTTATCTATACTAATTCTGAAATGCTTAGTTGCGACCTGGACATTTAAAGAATACAGGATTTGTATGTAATAATCCACAACAAGTTAAGCTAAATTTATCTAAAATGATGTCACACTTTGAGGCAGTTACTTACTCTAATCATTCACCATTGTCAAGCAATATTTTTTTAGTTTCACAATTTTATTCACAACCTATTGATTTTGGCAACAACAAAAAAAGTTTCAAATACTTTGGATTACAATTAATTTTAAAATCAATACTGCACCACACATAAGTCAAGTATTTGATGATGTAATGAAAATAATAAGGTCTTTGGAAAGTTGAATTTGAGTTACTTTAAAGTGCGGGTCCAAAAGTATTTTGACAAGTTTGAACTGAAAATACCATTGTATAAAACTGTTGAGATGTAAGCAGATGGCATAATCAATTTCCTTATGTCTTTACTCTTTATGTCTTGTACTAGCCTATAAAAAACAGAATCCAACGCCTTGTTACATTACAAAGTCCAAGCCGTGCAAGCTGCAAATGCTGTCTAACTTAATATGCGCAATTTTTGAAAGATTTCAAAGAGTTGACTAGATACATATAGTTGTTTATATGTCAAATAATTTCTTTTTGTTTTAATCTTGAGGTAAAAAAATCATTAAACTTTTTTCTGTTAGCGAGCGAGGCTTATTATCTATTCAGTTAATATATGGCCAAGGTTTTTAAAGTTTTATAAAAAAACAGCAACTTCGTTTCAAATAAAAATAACACTATGATAACAATGAGCACAGTCCCTACATAGCTGCAAATTTGCCTGTGCTTTGGGCAGTCGGTTATTTTGTAATTCAATTTTTAAGATTCTTAATGGAGATTAGCATTGAATGTTTTCCTCATTTCAAGTTGCCATTACGTGGTGTACAAATAATGCTTTGAACAGCTCATTAATTAACTCTTAGTCTGACAGCTGAGCCCGAAAATTGCGACTTTGATGTGCAAATCCGATGAGGACGCAGGCTCACCCAGTGCAAATGATGTGTTTTGATATAAGAATCAAATATTACACATGAATCATTAAGCGTTCTGGTGGGCATTTTTCACAAAACGTCTTTTTCCTGGTCAAAGCGAAGATTTTCGTTAAAAAACAACATGTTCCACCATAACTAGGCGCGTGTGGTAGCGTGAAAACACAAGTGTCTATATCTATATCGCGCCGATTTCTATTGCAATATTCATTATTTGGTTATAGGGCCATTTGCTGTTCCTACATCTATCATTCGTCCCACATAGCCTCATGTTCATACTTCAAACTAAAGAATTTGTAAGCAAGATTTGCCATGTTTAACTCCCATAGAGATTTTTCAAATTATGTTTTTGTTATTTTTTAACAATCCAAAGCAGGAATAAAAAGGACTTGACCTATATCTAATAAAGTTTTTTTCCAAAAATATTATATTTTAGATATCTTTAGATGTCAAAAACCTTGGCCATATAATAACTGAATAGATAATACATTTTTTGACGTAATATGCATAGGGGAGGCTTGAAATAACGTTTTTGTTAGCGTGCTAAACATAGCGATTTGGGGGATTTGTTATAATGACTATGAAGTTATGGGATTTAAAAAAAATAAAAATGCACATGTCAAACTTAATTGCAGTGTGAGGAATGAACATTTTTATCAGTCACAAATCAGGCTGTGACCCAATGAACTGTCCGATATGGTGTCAGATCAGGGCTGTTCCATTCTGTATCAGGCCTCTCCCTGTTTGAACGTACTACATTAAATTGACCCTTGACCCTGAAACTACACTCATATTGACCCTTGACATTCTGTTGGCATATCAACACATGCTGTTGCTATGACACTACCATGTCATTACCATCCGTTGACCCAGATATTCATATCACCATTCTCAGTAAATTTATCAATTCTAAGAAAAACATTTTATTGTAATTCATGGGAGAAAACTAACCAGACTGTTTGTTGCAATACTTGGGATCTCACAATTATACTTTTATAATGTCCTTAGTTAAACTGTCAATATCATTCAAAAGTATACAGTAAAGGTTCAAAAACATTGCAATAATATGTCGTTTATAAATTTCATTTTGTGGGATTTTAGCCATAAGTCTGGTACGGTACTAACAACTACTCTCAAAACAAAACAAAGATGGCCCCATGTAGTATGTGGATATATCCCTACATCTCCAAATGCTATTAAACATCCAGCTGTACTGGAGGAATTCCATGAACAACTAAGAAATGCTGTAGATGACTATCCTAAAAGAGACATCACAATAATAGCTGCTGATATGAATGTGTAAATAAACAGTGGTGCAGGAAAGTTTCAAACTGTGATTCTTTGGCTCCATACATAATTAAATCTGATCATAGAATGGTCATAGCAACTCTTAGTGAACCTGTTATCTACAAATCCAAGCCAAAGATAAAAGCTATGAGAGACTGGCTAGCTCTGGAGTCACAAAGTATAAGAAATAACTTTACCCTGAAAGTAAGAGAGCTCTATCACACAGATGAAGGGTTTGAATCCTTACACAAAGCAGTACACAAAGCAGCCGAGGAATGCCTACCCCTAGTTAAAGTGCGAGTCCAGGAGTATTGGTATCATTCAGAAGTAATTTTTAGGGCAATTTAGGAATGTGAATGTTTATTCCTTGCACTGCAATTAAGTTTGACATTTGCATTTTCATTAAAAGATATTCGCATCACTCTTTTTATCTTGCAGGGTGTTTTTTAGTCATCTTAACAAACCCCCAAATCGCTATCTTTAGCATGGTGACAACGTCGAGGCATTCAACTTATGACGTAACAAAGCGGTGGTCTTTGCCAGCTGCAAACGCGCTCTAGAGAGCTTTAATGGCCTGATGCGCTCTAGAGAGCTTTAATGGCCTGATGCATAGCACGTACAGTTTGGTATTTTGCATTCTGGCATGTCATGCAAAAGGTCCC
>JAVSBT010205533.1:0-13443 GCA_033118115.1 Pharyngocirrus eroticus | reverse complement strand
TTTATAGAAAATGATTATTTGGGACATATGTTAGTGCATATCAAAAAAAGCAATTAGACCCTCACGACGCCTTAAAAGATTATATGACCATAATTTTCTAATTGTCTGCATTTCTGAAATGCAGTCTCCTTAGTTTGTCACAAGAATATTTTTCTTAAACATTCTTGAATCCATGGTGACAAATCTTTAAGAAGCAAAACCTAAAATGATTAAGAAAACGAAACTGAAATATCAGCAAATAAATCATGTGCTAATATTAAAGCCTTCTTTGTCAGCTGTATCAGGCAAATTTAATCATGTTCTTCTATGACTACACCCTGTTCTTTTGTCAAGCTGTAAATCAAAATTAAGCTTTTATAGAGGAATGGTAATTTAAGAAATTTATATTGCTGTGATATTAGGTGAAAAAAAAAGGGGACTTTTGGTGTGATTTTAGGGAGTGGGAGCTCATATGTTCAGTTTAAATAAATACTTTTCAATCAGTTCCTCCATTAATATAACACGCTTTGGAAAAGGCTTCAGCCAATTACATTTTGTGGTACTTGGTATCTGTTGGAATTTTTTCAAAGGGAGAGAGAGAGAAATTAAATTTAAAATCATGTCCAAGATTGATGGACCACCCAACATTTGAAAAAAAATGAGGTGCTGATAATAATTTCCATTCAACCTTCCATTTCTAGGAAGGTGGCAAAACCTAAGACCAAGTTATATCCCATCTAACTAGTTGTTTGATAGTGTATATTTTGCTGAGGTTATGTCTGATCTGAATGATTCCCTTGAGCATCCAGCTTCCTGTTGTTATAAGCACTGACTAATCATGAGCTTCAAAAATGATGATTTGAAAGAGAAAGAGAGAGAGAGAAGGGGGGGGGGGGGCTCTATTAAAAACACATGGGAGAGAAAAGTAGCATTTAGTGCTCCCATCTAGTGGTGTAAGCACATATCCCATAATGGTTAGTTTCCTTTGTAAAACTTAGAAGTATAATTAATGTCAACTTAACATTTATTGATACAAAAGTGTTCATGTGAACTTTTTTTTATTTTTTCAGTGTCGGGAGACAATTCAGGTCGGAGAAATGTCAGTTGGTGCTTCAAGAGCTGGCAATAATATTTTCTGGCACCCAGCCTGCTTTGTGTGCTCAGGCTGTCAAGAACTGCTGGTGGACTTAATTTACTTTTTTAAGGACGGGAAGATATATTGTGGTCGTCATCATGCAGAGACATTAAAACCAAGATGTGCAGCATGTGATGAGGTAGGTAGAAGCAGTCTTAATACATATTAACAATGAATTTTAAGGAACAATATATAACACTTGTAGTATTTGTTATCTTTGCAAAAAAAAGGGGAATTAGTGATGTATGCAGAATAAATTTAGATATAGAATTTCATAAGTTTTCATCATAGCATGTTTTGAAAATAATTTAATGGAAGTAATAACATTTATTTTTGTAGATAATATTTGCTGATGAGTGCACAGAAGCAGAAGGTAGAAGTTGGCATATGAAACATTTCTGTTGTTTTGAATGTGACAAACAACTCGGAGGACAACGATATATCATGAAGGAGGGGCGGCCATATTGCTGTCAGTGTTTTGAAAATATGTATGCGGAATACTGTGATACTTGTGGCCAGCACATTGGTATTGATCAAGGCCAAATGACCCATGAAGGTCAACACTGGCATGCCACAGACTCTTGTTTTAAATGTTATACTTGTCAGAAGGCTTTACTGGGAGAGCCATTCCTTCCTAAGCGTGGTGCTATCTTTTGTTCTATGGAATGTAGCAGAGGTGAGCATATACAAGGACTCAACAGAAGTGATGGTCAACATGACTCTTCTTCGTCTTCAACACAAATGCATTCACCTGTACACCAAGTGATAAATACGCCAGGCAAATCTGAACTAGCACATGTACAAAATCCTTCCTATCCTCATCACCATTATGTTAATGTAGGTGGTTTCAAAGACTATCCAGGCAGAGCTTTGTCTACCAAAGATTATCATAGTGACTATAACAGTGCCACAAGTTTACAAGGCATCAATAATAACGATGCCTCTTTCAAAGTTGCAGTCAACCAAAGAGAAAAGTTCCCTTTACCTGCTACAAATCAAGACTTTCTCAGACAGGACCCTATTAAACCTACAGCTCCTGTGACTAGTGATATAAAATTAGAAATGGACAAATATATTATTAAAAGGGGTGACTATGCTACTCCTAACTTACAAAGGAAAGCTTCTCCTAACAGTGATGGGGGAAATTATCCACAAACTGGATACCAGCAACAGCAAACTGCAGGACTAATGGCTCCCCCTGGTGAATATGATAGGAAACCAGATTTGATTCAGCCTTCAGTATATCATCAACAACAGGGAGGCAGTCTTTTCTCTTTTACTCAACAAAATGGCTATCCGGTTGAAAAACCTTCAGACGTTTATGCTAGAGGGAATGTAATTGCAAATGGTAATGTAATTACACAAAAAGAACATAATAATAGACTTTCAATGTTATCGAATATGTCAAGACATTCTAGTATGCAAGATTTACAAAGATCTTGGAGCAGAGATCCAATGAATATTCTAGACACAGCTGGACTAAGTGGAAGTGCAAAAAGCTTATCTAGACTATCAATGCCTGATCTAACAAGGGACACACCCAGTACACCAAGCCAGGGATCAAGAAAAAGCTCTCTGAGTAATCGCAGTAGGAGATCTGGGTCTGAGAAAAATCTTAATGTACATTTTGATCCCAGACAGGATCCTTTCGCAAATCGCTTTGAGCCCCCAAGGCCTAAAGGAAAAACTCAGTCACTTCCTAGAGTGAGTGGTCATACCTCAGATAGTGGTATAGCATACTATCCACCACCTCCAATGAGGCAACAAAGTTGTGGTGCCACTGGATTTGAAGGAGAACAGATGAATCCTATCTCCAGACCACAGAATGGTAGACGTCACCACCACCATCATCATCATCATCACCAACAACAACAACAACAACAACAACATGCACATTTTCAAGGTCACCCGCCTGCAGTTTTTCCTCGCAGTCATAGCTTGCAGCCACCCAGACCGCAACATCAAAGCTCTGTTTCTCAAGATCCTTACTTTAGTGATTCAGCAGCTCATCGCAGACGACCACGCCACCATGGACCACAAATGTACAACCCCAATGGTCCTCCAGAATTGGCATTGGAAGATCATGCAAATCAGTACATGCAGCATAGACAACAGCAGTATGGAGAAAATGACTTTGATGATGATGATGATGTATGTAGCACATGCTCTTCAAGTTCAAGTGACTCTGACTTTGATTATTATTTGGATTCTAGACCTAGAGGGCCTAGAATAGCGTATGTAGAAGAGCAACAGTATGGTTTTTCACAAGGTTCTCAAACTTCACCGACAGATCCTACGATGCAAGCTATGAGACGGAGAAGACATGGAAGACATAAGGACAAAAATTGTATCATTTCATAAGCAAGGTGCTTGTGATGTAATGTAGAAAATGAAAATAATTCAAATGATCAAAGTCTTGGAAAACAAGACTAAAAAGTCTTTGATTAAAAGGCAAAAGTACATATTAATTTTGAAAAAAACAACAATTATACATACAATGTATAGAATTGTTATTGATGAAATGTTGCTTGTAATTTTGTTAAAATGGTTGAGCAAAGTGTGAGAAGTCGTTAAAAATTAAATATGACTCTAAAGAATTAAAGAAAATAATTAAAAATTGAATCAATAGGAAGAGAAAGCTATAAATAATCTACATTTGTGTTGTATACTGTGAATACAATATTGAAATTTTAACTTGACAAAGAAGTGATTACAGAAACAGAATATTAGATGAATTGCACTTTTTTTACTACTGCATTGTTAATGTAGCATTTCATACAAAAAAATCTTCATGAATGAAAACTTGAAGCTGGAGAAGGTATAGTATACTTATCCAAATGATTATTTCAGATTTACATTACAAAACAGTTAGTGCTATATATATTAAGCACAGGTATCTAATTGTTTAAAAAAGGTCTATTGATCTTGTTGACATGTGGAATTAATATTCTGTAAAATAATTGGAAATAAGCTCTGCAAACCCCCATTTTTTATGTTTAAAATCCAAAAACCATTGGTACACTATGTGTGGTCTTTTTTGTTTGTTATAAATTATTTGTCAATGCCAAAATAATTCAAGCAACTGAATTAAAGGCTTGCAAAAATGTTTTCATGCAAATATTTTTAATCTGAAATTTGTTTTGTATGAAATCTTTCATGCAGATAATATTGACGACAAACTAGATTTGATGCAACATGTAGATAATAATACTTTTGAAAAGCTTTTGATGAAAATCTGATCACTTCACTATGCAAAAGAAAGACATTTTTAATTTATTTCTTCACATTATCTTGATATTTTCTGAAAAAAATTGGACTACTCAGATAATTTCACAATGGTTACTATTTGCTTATTTGAAAACTTTGTTCTCTTATATCTTTAGCTTTGGGTAAAGAACAGTAGTAGTTCAGGTGAAGTTTGTAGTATTTTGTTCAATTTGGATCCAACTCAGTTTTGATGTAATGTATTTATGAAGAGAAAGTGTAGTCTTTCCATAACCCTGTACCTATTAATCTTCTTTACGCATGATGCTTTGAATAAATTCATTGTAAATAAATTATATGTACATTATGCCATTCATAAATTAATATCAATCATGTAAACTATGTTGAAATAATAAACAGTATTGAAATGTTACTTTTGGGATTCTTTTCTTCCAGTCATTACATGAAAAGTCCATTACCTACAATTTCAAGCTATTTGATTTGGTGTTAGTAAAGTGCAGAACAAATAGGCAAGACTGATTTAACCCCCATCAAATTAAAGATTATTCAAAAACGTTCATACTTTCCCCCAATTTTAGCGGTCTCATTTATAAGATGATTATTCCTAAATAGACAAAACGTCTATAGCCAGAAAATGCCATCTGAACTACATAGACAGCAGATATGCAGTACAGTGTTTAGCTAAGACATACATTTTTTTAGGGCTTTTTACACCTATTGATAAATGCTAAGCTTTGACAACATTCAATGTAAAAAAATTGGGACCCATGCAAAAGGGATCTCCAATGGGGGAAAAAAATCAACAATAATTGTTCAATTCTATATATATATTTCCCCTCGAGTGTGGCACTTTATTTCAAACATGATGATAGGTACATATGTTGATGAATGATATTTCTTCCTTCTGACATTGGTAACTGACAGTTTAACATAACCCTGATTCTTACATATGGGTACCTTTTCATTCGAACCATCTGTAAACTAAACAGCACTCTTGGTTCATCTACAGTTCAGACACTCATGCCATGCCAGGAAAAATAGAGATTGACAAAGTCATCCTTATACTAAATTATTTACATATGTAGTAAATATCTATTTAGATAATCCTTAAAGTTCATGAAATTTACTCCAATGCGGCAGCACCTGAGATGATTTCAACCAGTTCTGTTGTGATGACTGCTTGTCTCTTTCTGTTGTATGTTAATTGTAGGGTATTAATCATTTCACCTGAAAAAGAAAACATAACTGATAGCCTATTTTCTTTAATCAAACTATTTCATCAAGCAACTATAAAAAAAATCCATATCATCCAAAATGCCTCTCTCTTCAAGAGTTTAATCCATTAATGGTTAAGGATCTAACTTCTAGAAATAATCAAGAGAAAATTTAAATTTGAACAACTTACCAGCATTCTGAGTAGCTGCTTCCATAGCAGACATTCTTTGACTTTGTTCTGTACAGGCACCTTCTTTCATGGCATAATATAGGTAACTTGCCAAGGAATATTCATTATAGGACTGAATAACTTCATCATCTATGCTGTCATATACACTCATCTTATCTGTAGCTTGCACACTTTCTGTGGTGAAAACTGGGATGCTTACTGTATGATATTGCATGACAGTTCTGTAAGGTTAAAGCAAAATAAAATAATCTATTTCTCATAAAGGGAAACAATGTAACAAAGTAATGTGAATATTTAGGACCTCAAATTAAGTACATAATCTGCCAAAACTAAATCTCCAGTATGATACATACATAAAGAACCATGAAAGGCTTTAAAATTGACACAAGCAAGAAATTATCTGAATGCACTTTCCATATCACAGCTATCAAAGTAACTGATAATCTGTAATGGGGATGTCAGGTACACAGTTAGAGTCTTGAAACCTCTCATAAAAATGTCACATTTTTTTACAACTTCATCAATATAAATGCAAGCCATCTTTAAATAGTTTTAAATATTCTTGATGAAAAGGTGTACAGTCATGTTTTTGTTCAGAAACTAGCTTTCCTTTTTTTTATTCCCTGATGTATTTATATCCACGTAGCTAGTCCTATACGCCTATTGAGACTGGCATAGTTTGAATTAAATTTAAAATTAAATGGTCACTTTACTTTATTGCCTTGAGAGAGCCATGTTGGCATGGTTATAAAGGAAATGGCTAAAATCTTAATTTTGTTAAAGGTCATAATGCTTTTATTTTATATGCACAAACATATGTCCCAAATAAAATTATTTTCGTAGCTTTGATATTGTGACCCAGAATTGTTATGTCCTGTTTCAACATGAAAATATGACTATTTGAAGTGATGAATGGTACAGAAAAAAATTGACAATTTTAAAACTTAACTATTTTCAGCCCAGTTTTGTTATTTCAAACAGCCACAATTTTGTTACGAAAGAGGATATAGTCGTAAACATTTACAATATATTTTTTTACTTTTTTGGTGTTTCTTTCTATGTTAAATGGACCCAGACTTTGTTCATGGATATCGCCATGAACATGTCACACTGTATGCTTCAGAAAATATGGTCAGGTCATCCATAGCTGAAAATATCACCTCAAGATGCCACTGGCGAAATATTGCTTCATAAATGCAAAATGAATATAATCAGACTTGTGTCAATTTTATTTATAATTTAAAGGAATATTACTTACTGGAAAACATTATAATGCATCTCTCCATGATTGAATTTATAGTCACTGTTAAAGATTTCTTGTGCTACCAAAGATGCATCTCCAAATGTTGGTGGTTGTTTGCCAATTTCAGTGAAATGCATCAGCATCATTTTAGGGAATAATCTACAAAAAAACACCCAAAAAAATACAGTAAATAAATCATAGATTATGATCTTTTATTTGAGTAAAAATTCACTTTATACAGAAATAAAAATGTATGTACTTTTTTTACATTGAAGGAATAGTATATCATTAATTAATACCTTCCAAGCATAGCTCTTGATTTGTCCCCTACGCACACTATCTTCACATTTGCTGCAGCAGGTTTGTCTGGCATAGCATCTCTGATCTTTTTAGAGATAGCAGAATGTACACCACCACATAGACCTCTGTCAGATGTCATGGCAATGATAAGATGGTTTGGTGCATCCTCCTCTTGTTTTATTTCTGCCCTCTCATAAAAAGCTGTAAATATATGTAATATTTGTTTTACAAGCAAGACACATTAGTTTTGTGTAGAACCCTTAAAAAACATGTAGCATTGTCAACTCAGCAAATATACCAGACACTGTATTCAGAGTCTATAGCTAAATATTCAGTATCATATGTTGCGAGACAAGTTGAGAAGATGAATATGACGACTTGGTTGAGAATCTCAGGTCGTATTATAATAAATTCTAGTCGTACAATCAATAACATGACTGTAAGTTTCAAATGTCGGGCCAATATTCAAACATTACCATGAATAACTGTGAAAGGTTAATTACCTTGTGCACCTCGACCGTATGCTTTAGCTGGTTTTAATTCTCTTTCTGCCCTTGCATACTTGGCTGCTGACACCATCTTCATAGATTTTGTAATCTTTTGAATATTGGTTACAGCCTTCAAGCGGTTGTTGACTGTAGAATGCAAAAACAATGAATTACAAGTACATTTCTTAATATGTTACCAACAAAATATCTATCATTTGAAATCTAATAATAAAGGAAGAAGCAATTCTATGCAAAAACATGCCTTGTTCTCTCCTATACCTAAATATATTCATCAACTCCACAAGAACACTGTCATTATTGGTCATGACTAGTCATGACCCTGGAAATAAGTGTCAATCACTATGACATTAAGTCAATTCTGATTTATTTTCATGTAATAGTCTCACATCTTCTTCCCTACTTTAAACTTAAATGCTACTAAAGTGGAACTTTGGATCCAGTCCAGAAGAAAAGTATATAAGCAATGGATTGACAGTGCGAAGCCTTATTATATTATAATTTAAAACAAAATTACAATATTGCACTGACAAAGACAACTCTTTCTTGACTTTGGTGTAGAAGGTCATTGCTGGTCTCCAGCTTGTGGGGCTTGAACTTTGTGACGTTGGATTCTGGATTGTTGTAGGCCATAGCATAGATGTAATATCCTAAGATAATTTGTGTGGCCATTTGCTAACATCTCCCCAGTGTTAAGCAACTATAATTTTAGTCCTAACTTACTGGTCCTGATTGACACCCAATTTTTTAACACTCAATAAAAAGTTTTATTTTTGCTCCATAAAACTTTTTTTATAACCTCATCAGAAAGATATGATATTTAAACTTATAAATGCAAAAGAGCAACTTACTTTCCTTGAGGGTTGCCATGTTTCGCACTTGGCCACTAAAAATTAACAAGTTAAAAAACATAAATGTTAAAACAATCTTCAATCTTATACAATTTTCGTGTACTAGTATCCATTTTCAAAAGTTACTTCTTACATATAGAATAAAATATGATTATCACAATCTATTAATTTCATCACAGTTTCACCGATCAAGTACGAAGTTATTCTATTTCTAGAATTAGCCTTTGCCTTAGGTTAGGGCATAAAAATGAAATCAACTAATCATAATTTAGCAAGACGGTGTCATACATTATCAACCAATACAGTAAGGTTACAGGCAACATTCTCCAGCATTAGTAACATTAAATAAGACACACGTCTAGCTTTATGCAATGGTATTATTCTAGAGACAAAACCATTTTTGATTGAAGGAAATGAGAAGTGTATGCTAGTTTTCAGCCTTTTGACAGTATTGACAGCATGACCTTGTTCAAAATGCTGTGCTATTTTACGATTTAAAACAATACTACTGGGCTACAATTCTAACATAGAATGTCAAAATATTCATCTAAGTGTGTAGATTACAGTTTTTCACAGTATAAACAAAAACGGTTAGGGTAGCTTACCATTGTGGCGAAAAAGTTAGAGCTGCCCGGGATAACATGGCTAGAAGGTCGCCGGCTTCAGTCCGAGGCTGATTATGCTTGATCTATTTCCGGCTATGTGTGTGAATAGTTACCCCCTTGTTGACAATATATTTCCTCAATATCCATATATTTACTTATTCCAAAAATACCAGATATTTATTATTGAAACATTGTATTGAATATGTTTATAATTTTATTGTTAAGAACTAAATGGAGTGATTAACGATTATAGCATCCACCACTAGAGGGCGAGATGACCTTCTGTCGCCTGGCAAATATTCCTGGAAAATAGCCCGGATGATTTCATATTTACATTAGACTTCATTCTAATCTGTGGCACCAAAGACGGTAATATTGAATACGCATTGCGAAATATTGATTCGGTAAGATTTAACTTCTTTGCCTTGTTTATAGACTAATTTCTTGTTATTGTGGCAATGTTTCTTGAACTGTCAAAATATACCAAGGTAGAATATCTGTGGATATGATGAGGGGTATCTGATGAGGTTATTGCCTATTGGGCCCATCCTTACATTTTATACAGGATCATCTGTCACTCTCTTTTACTTTCTTTATCATATCTAAATGTGTATACATGTATATATATTTTGGTATGTGATGCTTAGACAAACCTTGTCCACAATGGGAATTAATTGTTGATTCTCATTTTGTTTGTTTTTCAAAATTATTTATTTATGTACAAACTAGTAGGCATACTACCTACATTTATCTGGAAAATTATAAGCCTAGTTTTTTAAGTTTTAATGAACACTGTGTATGCTGTTTAACATGATTCACTACATGATGTAATGACAGTCATCCAATATGCCAGTAATTTATGTAGTCAATTAATTAATCAATCAATTATTAATCAATCACTCAACTATTTACCCATCAACCCACTCACCTGTTTTACCTACCCTTCTCACTCTCTCTCTCCTGACACAATATTTTCTTTTTCACACATTATATGTTTGAAATTGCAAGGAAAATTTCTATGTTAAATGTGAGTGACTTCCATAGGTATCTGAATAGTTCAAAAATAGGGTTTCATTATTCAAATAAAATTTACTTAAACATGGCAGGACTCACAGTTTTTTGAGTATTTAATTTTAAGAGTCAAAGTTGTATTTCTATTTGATCTTTTTTTAAATCAACTGGACCACCAGTTATGACACATTGTCACCCATGCACAGATTTGCATTTTTATTAAAACAATATCTTACAGACTAACTGTTTATTTTGGCTTGATATAATTCCTTCATTCCTTCCTTCATTCATTCATTCATTCATTCATTAATTAATTCGTTCATTAATTCATTCATTTATTCATTCATTCATTCATTCATTCATTCATTCATTCATTCATTCATTCATTCAATCATTCACTGATTCAAGGAAGAAAGAGATAAAGAACAAAAAACAACAAACATATGCAAGGGTCTTCATTCATTGTTTAGCCACATTAATGTGGAGAGTTTTTTTCTCCCAATAGAAAGGGTTATTTCTAGTACTTGTTTGTCTGTTAAACATCAGAAAGGAAATTATCGAGTACCTTTTTGATTTTCCCAGAATATTGATAGTATTTGACATTTGGGAAAATTGTTCATTATAACCCTCTAGAATAATCATGGAAATGACTTTATCATAAAACCAAGGCATTTCCTGCTTAAATCCAGGCACTGAAATGGTTACTTGAATATATTGTCAGAGACTATCTAGTCAACTTTATGTAACTAGTCAGGGGTCGATTTAGATTATTTGGACTACGGGACTGGGTAGCATCTTTATTCAGAAAATGGCTAATTTCTACCAGACCTGATCATACTTTAAAGGTGAGCTAAAGCAGTCTGATTTACAGGTCTTGTATCAGAACAGAGTGAATGGTAAAATTTGAATTTGGGACATTTTCATTGCTCAAATGGTGCAAATATCAATTGAACAACAATACTTACCTGCCCCCCCCCCCTTCAATTAACTCTACAAACTACCTACACATCTTGTTCTAGCGCCAGTATGCACAGATGATAAATCTCAAGCACAGAAATAGCTTCAATTCATTAGTAGCTGATTTTATTTTGTGATTTGCGATTGTGTGTAAAACTTCCTGAAAATCCTTTAAAATGAAAGAATGTAACTATGTTTACAGTATTTGTACAAATTAAATATCCAGAATGTGAAACTAATGGAAAACCATTTATTAGAACACATAGATATAACACATATCGATTTTGAGCTGCAAACAGAGGAATCTGTTGCCATTTTTCAAATTTTGGTATCTCATTCAATTTCTGGCTGTAAGTCAGTCTGATCATCCTGAAAATGAAAAAAAAAACCCCACAAATAAAAAGAAGTCTGGTTTGGTCACCAAGAACAAGTTAGAAGTGTTCAAAATTAATTAACACTTTATAGATTTTGATAAGCTGTATTTTACATTTCTGCTAGGTTGGTTTCCACTGAATTTGATAAGCACTTTGGAGATTTTCTGTCGCAAAATGCCATGTAAATCAAGATGAATTATTCCCTGTGGTAAAAAAAAAAGTCAAGAGAACCTTTCAAAACTAAACCTTTAGAAAACTATGAATTTAGAATCGAAATCACACCTAGGTCTAACAGCTTCTATTGGTATAATTGTGCAAGGCAAGCGAATGCCTACCAAGTCCCTTTGTTGATGGATCTTTGACATTTCCATTCTTATTTACGTAAAGCCATTACTGGAAACAGTAAAAATGTCATCCATGTAGGGGGATTTAATGTAAGCAATTCTTTATAGAATTTGTGGTGAAGCAGTTATGGTAACTTTATAGTTTCTGTATGTATGTTGATCTGATCTCCCCTGACAATTGAAAGGTAATTATTGTTGTTTATAATTTTCTTTATATGCAAACATTATTTCTACATGAAACAGAAATTGATTTGTTCCTATTTTTGGTAAAGGGTTATTTATATGTTATCATTCAATGCAGAGACCATGTAGGTTTGAGGCATTATTTCTATTGATAGGGCATATTCTGAGCAAACTACTAGAGCAATTGCTCGGCTTCCTGTAAGCATACAGAAATGAAATGAGCCAATTTGGTCCAATAATTTATGTAATGCCCATCTTATAAGTCATTTGAAATAAAGTGTCAATATTTGATTACTAAAAAAATCAATATACTGTTCTAGTATTAATGACTGTGTACAGCTTATTGCATTTTTCAAAGGTTCTTTCTAAGTTATTTATAGCCTTAAGATTTTTGAACATTGGTAGCAGTATTGTAGAGCGATAGGAGGAACAATTTTCTGATTTTTACATCCCAGGTTTAAAATGTTTGCTTTGTGAATACATTTTGAGTAAAGAGTTATCATGGAAGAGCATTTGTTATCTGATTTCTGATAAGTTTCCTTTTATTTTTTTTTAGCCTATACTAGAAATGAGCTTTTTAAATGATGACATGTACATGTTTCTCTCATGGCACTAGACTATAGCTAATCTGTCTATCATATCCTTCTTTAACATAAGGAACAAGACACACACATGGGAAAAAGATCATTCCTTAAACAATTTCATAATGGAAGATTCATGTGCCATTCTGCATGTAGGTGTGATTCAATGAGACAGTGATTTTCTAAGAAAAAAGTTGCTCTTATCTTTGAAGTAAGCTTCTATTTACAACATGCTCTATTAAGTCATTAGGACATCTTAAAATGGTACTCAGAGCAGTGATTAGAGAAAACATCCTGATTAGTTTTGAAAAGTTTATTAATGTAGAAGTCTTCGTGGTGTTTTTTTGAAAAGTTGAAGAAAAGAGAAGGATTTACTTCTGTGATGGCAGCAAAGGGTTTAGTCAACAATTCAAGACCTGAAAAGCTAGGTCTTAGTGAAGAATTGTCAATGCAATATCAATTTACCTTCTTCTATCTGCAAAGATCAGAAGAACTGGTAGGTGACTTTGAGATAAGAATAATGACCTTGGGTCTTAAATTTAACATTTGAATGACAGACATTTCTTAGACACTCTAGTATTTTTTTTCAATGGTTAGCTGTCTCCTTCCAAAAACACAACATCCAAATATTACCCTCTCCTCAAAAATAAAAGGGAAAAAAAAGAATTTAAGGCGTCGTGAGGGTCTAATTGCTTTTTTTGATATGCACTAACATATGTCCCAAATAATCATTTTCTACAAAAG
>JAVSBT010205532.1:9823-24297 GCA_033118115.1 Pharyngocirrus eroticus | reverse complement strand
ATTCATTCATTCATTCATTCATTCATTCATTCATTCATTTGACAGAAAATTATCTAGGGGATCAAATTTATTAGCAAATTTAGATTTTAATAAACAAATCTCTCTATTAATTAACTAATTTTCCCTGACCAACCCCTTTTTCCCCTCACTTGATCAAGTTTGTGATATATTACTACAAATCCTTGGAAATCAGTCATAATTTTAGTCTAACTCTTGGAGAAGGCTCCTGAGAAATTCAATACAAAATATCACACAGGCCTCATTCACAATTTAACAATTCCACACATGGTGTATGACTTATAAAAATACACACCTGACAGCTGAAACTACAGCTGAAATAGCTCCTCTATCATGAAGCTATCATCTTCACCAAGCATTCTAAAGTTAATTGTTTGGGCAAACTCCCCAGCTGTCTGAAGCAAACTAGCCTGGATAGATTGCCTGTGCTCTGAGTCCATGATATTTAGGTGATATTGATTTTAAGTGATGCTTGTTCTCAATGGAAAAGTTTATGTTGATTTTGGGTTCCCTGGAATGCCCTCTGTTCTTAGATATGTTTATGCTGGGTTATGTCTGGATACTTCTATCTATTGCAAATAAGGGACCAAGAGAGAGCAGTTTTTCAAATATTCTACTTCCATATCTGTCTCTGATTGTTTCCATCAAATTCATCTAAGATTTCAGAATCTAAAAGTTATGTTTTTTTGTCTTCTGTTACTTCTATTTTCTCCCAGACCTCATAATCAACAGCAAACATTTTATTAATACAAAGCAGATGTAGATATGGTTTAGATTAAATGTGCAGTAGATTAAAAGACAATAAATACCAGAAAGATCTCAAACCTTACAGAAACAAAGCGAATTTAGTTGAAAATTAAATATTATGTTGGGTCAAATATTATATTGATCTCATAATCTGCTGTGCCCAAGCTTGTTAGTTTCTTAAAAATCCCATAAGATATTTGACATCCATTTCTTTTCAGTTTTACCTCATGACATGAATGAAACTTAATGCACTAAAAAAATAAAAATATGTGAGACCAATGTCTAGAGAAATGTAGATCTTGCTTGAAATTTTAATGATTTGAGACCTCATCCATCATTCTGTTACACAGCAAGGAATCTTTAGCTTACTTCATTGGCATGAAGTGATGAATATGCACCAACCAGGGAATAAATTAAAATAAATAATTAGTTTTACTGACAAGTACATATAATTCAGCTGGTAAATTTGGCCTGAATTCTTTACTGACAGTTCAAGGGTAATCATTATCACGTCATGTTTTTTTCCCCATAAAAACTATGTAAACATTTTTTGTAACAGTAATAAGACCTTTGATAGAAGTATTTTTTATGGTTCATCTTTAGAGGTCATTCGTTTTACTCTATTCTTTAAGGACAAGAAGGTGACATCATTTACATTAACAGATGAGCCATTTTTAAAGGAGAAACCCCAATTTTTAATTACTGAGGCACTGGGTTGAATGTGTGACATAACACTAAACACCTGCCTACCCCTGCCACCTGCAAATACATATGTAGATATCTACCATTTTTTCCCCAAATCACAAAAATACTATGCCTGGTATTAAACATCTTGTTTTTATCTTATCTATCATTATAATTCTGAATTTAATACTAATGGGATCAACTTTGTGTTTTTCTTTCTCTATCTAGGCTGATGCTGGCTGGGAAGAATATTATGACTACATATTCCCTGATGATGAAGCAGCTCAACCCAACCTTAAACTTTTGGAAATGGCCAAAAACTGGAAAAATATTCAAGAATCGGAAAGCGAAGAAGAAATGGATGAAGACAGCGATGAAGATGACGACGAAGAAGAAGGAGAAAAAGAGAAAAAAGACAGTGAAGAAAAAGACATTGACACAAAGGAGAAAGATGAAAACATGGATGCTGATTCAGGAAGAAGTTCTAGCTCAGATAGTGACAGTGATTAATGTAAAAAGAAAAAGAAATTTCAAAACGTATATCATCATCAAATTGTGACAGTTAAACATTCCTTGAGAGTTAGGCTACTTAACAGCCTAGTGACTTCTGTTATATGTTGTGACGTCTTAAACAGAACAGAATGAACATTCTCTTTGATTCAATGTTATTACAAGAATCAATGTTACATAGAGATCAAATAATACACCAAGACCATCTGGGTTTTTCATCATTATTGGTACCTCAACAGTGTTATAGATGGAAGTTCTGATTGTCTTAGCTAAATATTGACCACTTTTACAGAATCTTGTAGTCATAATTTATACATGAGTGAGTAAAGTTTGCAAATCAACCCTATGTAGTAAAGGTGATGACTAAAGTGAGTTGTGTGAACAATAGGGGTTTGATTAATTGGTGGCTGCTTCTTCAAGATTTGGCTGTGAATTGTTGTAAAAGTGACATTTACTGCTTGTTTATTATCTGCCACTCTGAATCACTGATCAAGTCATTCAATAACACTGTTGAGAAATTGGAAATGGTTCCGACAGAAAACAAACAGGAGGTATGAAAGCAAGACTGAAAGGATACATCATCACAAAAACAAGATGAATTAAGACGTAGTAGCATGAACCTTGGGTGCACTTTGTATTTTGGCTGGTGTACAGTAACAATTTAGAAAAAAAATGGAAGCAAGAATTCATTATGGCCTAAGGAGTTTCAAAATGACTGCTAATATTGTGTTCATATTTTATAAATGTAAATTAGAAATCTTTTTACAATAAACATGCTATTTTGATAAAAACACTTTTTTTTTTTTTTCAGTAATTGATCATGACTTATACAAATTATACCAAGAGAGATTTATTGTGTACATTTCATCACATGAGAACGCAAAAGCTCTAACTGGCATAGGTTTCTTCATCAGATAGAGCTTTTGCGTTCTCATGTGACGATTTATCATCCATACTGGCAAGTGCAGAATTAATTCCCATGTATGTGATCAGAATACCAAAAGTCTTCTTACAATTTTAAATATGAAGAATAAAACATCGGTGTTGGAGTATCTACTGATGGTATCTAGAATCATAGTGTCACTAGAATTTTGGTATCACATTTGAGAGATCATCGATTTCATTTTTTGTCGATATAGATTATTATCAAAAAGGGGATTGAATAAAATAATAATCCAAAACCTTCATAATAAATCATCACATCTGAACTTAGAATTGATGGAAGAGAATTGCATAAATCAGGTTTTGTGGATTTCTTAATTCTTTTCACTATTGCAATACAGAACATAATAAAACAAACAGAAAAAAATAGTTTATTTCATGAGGTATTTTTATTTTTCATTTGGTACTGTTTCTGTTCTTTGTGGTGTCCAATTTAAATGGCTGCAATATGAGAATTGTCTGATAGTTTACAGAGTATATATCATGAATATCTTTTAAAATATTTATGTGACACAACATTTGATTCATTCTACACAAGAGAAATATACATTTTCAGTTACTTGGAAGGAAATATTTCACCCTACTTGTGAACATTTTCCCAGGGACAATTTCCACTCTGCATAACATACATGTACAGTTTGATATCAAACACAATATAAAATCATAACAATTTACTGTGAATGTTCCTACAGTGTTATTGTATAGCATGAACAATTCTAAAAAATAGGCCAACAATTGAGGTCAATTGCTTAATAAGCAAGTATGTTATTCAATGACATGTCACTTGATACAATTTGGAAACCATCCTTTATTTAATCAACATATACGTGTATTCTTATTGTGTATGTAATTGTGCTTTGTTTGAGCAGATGAGGACAGATTTTGTCATAATTTCATGCTGTACTATGTTGTCAAATTCATAGATTTTCTATCATTTTTTAATGTAGTCCATAAAATCTCATTTTCAACTTTGCAACATGTTCCGTTAACTTAAAAGTATTTCAATAGGTTTTTTTTAGAAGTTTAATCTTAGAGTTTTGTACAATAATCAGAAAGTTTCATCAACCTTATAGGAACAGGGTCATATTTGATATACCTATTTACTTAAAATCTTTCTCTTTTATCTGACTGTCTTTGCCTATTTTTCCTTCTCTCTTTTTTATTTCTGTTCTTTTCTTTACGTTTTTGTTGCTTTATCAATTTCCTATTTTTCTTGCTGTTTTTTCCTTCTCCTGGACCTTGTATGGGATTTCCCTTTGCTTTATTTTTTCTTTTCCTATCCCCTTTGCGTCCCATCCATTTGATATTTCCAGTGGGTAACTCCCCATCAGCTGACAAACAGGGCCCTTTACTTACAATGCTTAATTTCCTATCTCCACACTCATCAACTTGAAAAAAACATTTGTTTTTATAGGTTTTTCCATTGCTCCCACAGATTTCTTTTCTGTCGTCCTGTCGACACCAGATGGGGCTGGGACATCTACACACAGGAATGTTCTGAATATTTAGCATACACTTCTGTGGTTTTGGACATTGAATTTTTTGACATTTCTCTTCAACTGAAATTTAGAAAAAAGGGTACCATTTTTACATGACAATAATTATGATTTTAAACTTTCAAATATTTTTTCACAAATACAATAATTAGAAAGCTCTTGGAAGCAATATTCAGTTGTCGTAGTCTTTCAGTAACTTTTTTATCCTTTTGATACCTTAAAATTTTCATTGAATTTCTAAATTTGAGAGTTTGTAGTCTAACAAAGGAAATCAGGGAGGTAGAAGAAATGCTTGTAATCAGAGATCACATGGCAGCAAAAGGGTTAAATGTAAATTGGTATGGAAAATGTGTGATAAACATCAAGGTCTCTAAATACATGTACAATTTAGAAATGTTATCCATATGTATTTTCCATTTAAAAAACTAAATTATATTTTAAGACTTTAAAGTTGTCATAAAAGATAAGATTTCTTACCCTCTGTCTGTGAATACACTATACTTTCATTATAAACCTCTGTCATTTGAATTGGTTCAATGGTCCCAGCTTGACACACGGGACAGCAGTCACATTCATCCTTTACTATCTGTCCTTCACATTCCTCAGCATTGATATATGAACATGTCCTTGTATCGCAGGGTCCACAGATCATTTCATTACTAGGTGAAGGAGATGGAGTTGTAATTGCTAATAATAAATTATTTTTTCTTTTATTATTTCTCCCTCTTCCTGCGTGTCCAAATCCTATCAAACATAAGAAGCTTATAGATAGCAATATACATTTATAATCTCCAAGTTTTAACTCCATTTTTTGTGAATGATTTTACTCTAGCAGTTATATCCTCGGTCTCTTTAGTGGTCTGTGATCCTTTACTTTTTATTCCTAGTAGTGAAACTGTGCTCCTAGAAGTCGACCTGCTCATTGATTTCTTCACACAGTCATGAAAAGCAATACTTAATTCCTATTGGTACAAGTTTTATCCTTGAATAAATAGTCTGGTGGATAGATCCTGTAGAGTGACTCACAAACTCTGTGTAATCCAAGAGTGATAAAAACACTGTTATTCAGAAGCTATAAATCTCATTTGGATATGTTTCACTCAACACACTTCACATGAAACTATGATAATATACTAGTAATTGGTCTCACCACAGAGTTATCAAACATTCATCACCTAGAGAAAGTGAACATTTGCACATATTTTGTATCAAACATTGATAGCTTCTTAACGTATTTGAAGTACTATTTCATCAACACACTTCTCCATCAGCTAGCTACTTGTCCATTTCACTGCCTAGCTGAGAATGATGAATGATTTTGAAATCTACATCAGGTGTCAATTTCCATCCAGGCATTCAGCATTATGCTAATTAGAATCAGTCAGAGAACTGAGCTCAACTTTGGCCCTGTCAATCAAAACTTGCAAACTGTCAGTTCGATTACCTCAGATTAACACATCGGGTGTGTGAAACACAAGAAATCAGTCAAAACTGTGAAAAATACAGAGATAACTCATGACAGGTTTTGTATCATTAACAGATAGAAATTGTTTGCAAACATGGTGACAGTTGAGTCAATGTTTGTGAAATATCTTTGTGATAAATTTGACAGTTTTGATCTTTTCAATTATCTGATAATTATATCACATGTAAACTAAATAATTTGTGTGAGGTGAATATATTCTTATACAATGTACATGTATCAACAATAATCTTTAAAATTATTTCAGAATGGCTCTGTAAAGCTAAAGAATTGACCAAATTTCCATGATTTCCATATCTTTCCTTTGAATTTAGTTCATTATATATCTAATTTTCTAATTTAAATTGTAACAAATTGTATATAAGCTTGTAACTATATGTTTACTTGTAAAGTTGCAGTAAAATCTTTCAGTTTCACAAGGCTATTGGCCCATCAGACCAGTGCTTACCTCCGATTTCTAAAAAGTTCACTCACTCTGGACAGAATACTAGTTCATCACAGGTTACTTTCCCAGAATTTTCTGATACCCATTTCTTGTTGTCATCTATATCTATATATTTTATGTTTTTTATTTCAGTAATAAAGGCCATGGGCCCAGTGTACACAAGAAATAGCATTTACATTTTAACAATTTAATGTTTCCTGGGAAATTGGGACTAAGTATAAAGATAAAAGATAAAGATAAATTTTTAGTGGGCCCCAAGACATGAGGAATTGGTTAGACATGAGGAATTGGTATCTTTCCCAATGACACAAACAGAGGGCAAGGCGGATATAATTGAACCCTCAACCTTCTGATTTGAAATTTTCTTGGAGATGGAAAATAAAGATTTATATCATCATACCACTATCAGTCTTCGTATTTCCTTCAAATAGTAAAAGCCTATACAAGAGAGAGCATACTTATATCTACTCATATCTCTTAATATAAAAAAATGCTGCCCCTCTATTTCTTCTGACTTCGAAAGTTATCTAACTGAGTACTAGTATCATGATAAAGGTACACATTACTTTACTGACATAACAACAGCAGGTTTGAATTTATCATGTACATGTATATCACAGTTATCTATTTATCTTATCTGTCTTAAAAACAACTACTACTTGATATCCCAGGAGATTGTTCTCCTAAGGCTGAAAATCAAATACTTTTGTTTCCTGGTTAAAACCTATCATTTAAGGTCTAGCTTTGTATTTTATATATTTTTTTCTTCAAAATTCCTACAATCTGTTTGTCTTAAAATAGCTTCACCTAAACATACATGCACAAATAGTGAATAATTTACCTAAAGGTTGCATGACCTCTAAGCAAGGTGTTAAAAATAGAATAAATCATATTTTAAAAGTGTATATTTCAGAACACAATCTAAAAAGAAATTATAATATATTAATGGCTTCCTTAGTTAAAATTGGATATCAGTTAAACTTCTCTGCACCCCCCCCCCCATAAAAATGAACACAGATTTTTTGATAAACATTAAATCAACTTAATTTGTATAAAATTAATTGTAAGAATTTTGTAGTCTACTAATAAACTGTCAACATAAAAAGAAACACATATTTATATTTTTCTATTTATACCTGTTTATTTGTTTGCATGAATAAAAAGGTTAACATACATGTACAAGTACTTCATTACAAGTAAAAGAGCTTAAATAAAAAATAATCATCTCTGATTGCAATTCCTACAGCATACAAAGTATCATAACACATACTGACATAGTGACAATATCAAGAATGGTAAAACAATACATGGTGCTTAAAGTTAAATACAGATTCATGATATACAATATTTACAATTACAAAGGATGAATTTTCAATAAAATATACACTGTTTACTCAAATGACATTAAATTTTGTAATTTAAAGAAATGGAGAATATTGCAATGCAAGGTAAATTTCATGACAAGATTTCTTCTTCTAAACAAACCAGAAACTTTAGAAAAGAAAGAAAAGCTTATGATAAACTCAAAAAAAGTTTATGTGAAATTTAATTTATGTTGAAAATCATGAGATAAAATTTAATAATGATAATAAAACCAGACTAACAAAAATGTTCTCAGGGGATTATTTGAGATTGATCTGTTCAAAGCTTAGTTAAATAAAGAATAATTTACATCTTTAAAACTATTTGGGACAAAATACATGACAAGAATTCAGAATGTGGGATCAACAATCACATTTTTACAATCAAGAATTACCATTTTTCACAGAAGAAAAACAAATTCTAAAAGCAAATAACTTGACCAAAAGACCTGACACAGAATTGTGTTTTTCTAATTCTGAGAATAACTGCAGACAGCTTTGAAAACATGTATAAAAACTGTGTTGCATAAAATATTAACATCCATAAAAAATATTGTTTTAAAATTCTTGAGAGGAAAAAGCCTGTATATTTTTTTTATTTCTTTGAAGCACCTCCTTAAAAGCCACATACCTATAAAGTGTTACAACTAAAGATTTATGCAGAAAATATAAACAAATAAATCAACTTGATGATAGCTTGGAATGTATACAATGCAAAATAAACAAAGAGAAATTATACAAAGACAGTTTTAAGTCACTGAAATGAGATCAAGAATTAAAAGGATATACAGCCAAATAAAATTTAAACTTTACACAAAGTTGTAAGTATTATTAAAAAAAAATTGGGAAGAGGGTAGGGATGTGTTGAGGGAAGGGAGGGGGGGTGAGGGGCATATCAAATTCAAATCAGATTTCCCGTAGTCATCATCTAAAGTTGGATGTTAAACAAGTCCTACCAAAGTATCCATATTTGTCACAATGCTGTTGATGGAATTGCATGCAGTATAGTAAATGCTTTTTATTTACAACTCTTTTTTTTATCAGCTAAAGCATATCACACTATGGTATAATTTATACAATAACATACAGCACTAGGACTATAAGAAGATATGCAGACAAGCATTCTATATGGCCATTATAATGACTGAATCATACTCACCATATTTCACGGTGAGAATGAAATCTTGTTTTAGTGATAAAACTCACCATGATAAAAACATCTCAAGGTAGGAATGAATGAATGAAGAAATTTAATTAGGATACCTCACTATGAGACATATTCATACCAAGAATTAGATAAAAAAGAGAAGCTAACTATCAAGTTGGTATCTCTCATTACTCATTGGATGTATCCAACGATTTTCTTAAATAAATAAAAAAAAGTTTATCTTCTACACTATACTAGACTAGGCTTTATTTCACTTTAAGAAGTAAAACGGTGAATTTTGTCCTATTTTCATAATATATGATTGCAGAGCCACAGGTTCACTATGTCTCTAGCTCTGACTGTTATAATTGATAATATATTCCCTATAACTTGCAACTCCAAAATCAAGTGTTCCTCTTTTTCTTGGTTTTACTACTTACTCATTTACAACGTATTCCAACTTTACCATTATAGTTCAAATCTCAGCTCAACAAAGCTAACAAAGTTGACTTTAAGTAGAAATCTGAGGAAACAGAAGCAAATCTACATCTTTCATTTTTTGAATCACATATCCAGATTGATTATTTGACACAAGTAACTGTTGTAACCCTTATGTACCGTAGTCTCAGCCACAATATACTTCTTTTGTGCAGTTTAACACAATCATATTGGTCAGGTTCCACGAAAAAGCACAGAGGTTGTTTTAATTTTGGCCGCAGCCCACAAAAGCCTGATAAAGTAACAAATACCAGTACACGTTCTTGACTTGGCAATAATTTATTTAGATTGACTCAAAGACATCTCTCTTTGATCATCTATTATTCTAATCCTCCTCATTTACCCTTGGTGTCGTAGTTTGAAATGGACTTGATATGTGTACTGCAGCTAGCCTAAAAAACAACATTGCTTTTTTTTCCTACTAGTGGAATATCAAAGTGTTGATACAACTTACCATAATGACACGAGTTTTTTTCCACAAACAATAGTGTTCAAAAGCTCATACATTGGACCATTGGGTTAGACCCATGCATAAGCAACATAATTCTAATGGCACCTTTCAAAGCTTTGACAATAAAGTTTGGATCTGAAGGTTTCTCTTTTCTTATTGTTTCCACATATTTTGTCTGTGACATTAGATGAGGAAAAACCCTGTACGACAACATAAAGCAAGAACAACATACAGAAACACCCTATCCATCTTGCCACTGAGTTGATTGATCATATCACAGATTGTTTGCAATGAAGAACTTTTGCAGATATAGTTTCTATATGTTTTACCAGAAACCAAAAGTGCAAACCTCTATAAAAAAAATCATGTTTGACAATTTCATAGTGGCTTATCAATTGCAGATACTCCGGCATAACTTCGCCCTGTCATCATAGAGGTCGGGAGCATGGTCCATGTGTCCACTTTGGGATTGTAATATTCCACTGACCCTAAGTTGGAAGATCCGTCATCACCTCCTACTACATACAGCAGACCATTATTTGCGACAACTCCTGTAAAAAGAAAATGAATATCACTGAAATGTGTATCTGAAAGCAGCATTGGACATACATAGTGATGAGCCTGAAAAGGGGAGCGTGAATGAAACACATTGATATCTTTAACTACAGAAAAAAGCCTATTCGTAGCCCCCAGTGTGCATGAATGGTGAATAATAATCAGGGGCGCTACCTTGATGTGGCGGTATCCTACTAGGAAGCTATTGAGATTAAGGTAGAAGACAGGCTACCACCCCAAACAGAAGAACCTTATTACAAGACTTAAAAACAACTTGAACCTATAATCTTACCTGCATTTCTTCTACACAGATGCATATCTGCCACTTGGTTCCAGGAATTGGTGTCTGGGTTATACACCTCAACACTTTTCCTCACCAGAGGGCCATCATGGCCTCCTACAGCATAAAGTAACCCATCTACAACCCCTACTCCTGAAAATTAAACAAGACATAGATTAAGTTAGGGACCTAAATGGCTCAAGAAAAAGATGATCATAGCTTCAAAAAGATATACATATACTTCGTTTAACACATACTTTTTTGAAAAGAAAGTTTTAAATAAAATCTGAAATACACTAGCTTTTTGTTATTTTCTGAAAGGCAATCCCAATGTAATGCCCTCTTTTTGATATAATTCATAAAACACTATGACGACTACCATAGTATGCAGTTGTGTGTAAATATATGGTGTTAACCCAAATGTTTTCTCTCAAACTTAAAGCCAAAGTTTCTGTCTGGGACATATAAAAATAGAGGAAGTAGATAACCTTACCAGCCCCACTTCTTCGGCATGACATTTCACAAACTGGTGACCAGCAGTCTGTTTCTGGATTATAACATTCTACAGAACTTAAACAGTGACGACTTGCACCATCATAGCCTCCTATGGCATACAACAAACCTGAAACAGACACAAAGTTACATCATTCATTTTTGTCAACATCACTTGTTTTCACAATTTAGAAAAATCATTGATAGTAAAATATCATACCTGCAACTACACCAACTCCTACACTACTCCGCCTGGTGCTCATTGGTGAAACTACTTTCCATTCATTGGCTCTGGGATCATAACATTCCACACTGTTCAGCCCTATGAAATAACAATAGAACAAAGTTTTATAACTGTCCTTTTCAACATAACTTAAGTTAAACTATGCAATCATTTAATGACATAGACACAATGAAGTCTACATTTTCCAATCAAATACTTATCCTTTCTGGTTATACTTAGAATACTATTCTTTGTAATTTTGCAAGCGTCTTTAAACCAATACACCAAATGTATACACAAAGTGCTCCTATCAACATTTAAAATAAGGTTCTACAAATTAATATTCTACTGAAGAGAAATAATCTTAATATCATTGGAAAAAAAACCTGCAATTCCAACCACTTTCTCCACAACAAAAAACACAGAAGGAAACAAAAGTGACACTAGGATCAGTATTTTTAGTTATAAAGTATTTACCCGATGAACCATCAAAGCCTCCAACAGCATAGATACACCCATTCAAGATGGCCGCACCAAGTGTTGACCTTCTTGCTTCCATACTTGCCACAGAGGACCACATGTCCTTGATGGGGTCATAGACATCTACTGTTCTTACTCTGAGTGAACCATTAAAACCTCCCACTGCATAAACTAAGCCACTTATAACAGCAACACCTACAGAAAACAAGTATCAACTGTCATCAAGTTTTGCAATGTCAAGAGTCATAAAGTATAATATTCTACAGTCTCCCTTTTCTTTCCTTTCAATCTTTGTCCATTCCTACCTTCGAATAAATAAAGGCTTTATGATTCCAAGATTCTGTTGAAAGCTTTCAAAGTTTCTGTTGTCAAATCTTATTACTTTATACCATGCTTCTAAAAGGGCTAAATCCTTTTAAGATAAAAATGTTAAAATCCTATTACGGCAAATGGAAAAACAAGCTCTCTCTTTTCACTGGTAAAAATACAATTGCAGAATACAGTGATTAAGATTTATTGGGTAATCAAGTATACCAATGTTATCTTGCATGTGCCAATGAGAAAACTGAGAAGGATCTTTACACACAGACTTACCACATCTGCATCGCCTTGATGGCATTTCTGCAAGTTGTGTCCATTTTTCTTCTTTAAAGTCAAAACATTCTACACTTCTAATTGCTTTTGGGGCCTGCCCACCTATGACTAGTAGCACCTAGAAAAATGGAATGAAATCATCATTTAAAAAAGGAAACCACAGTAAGATAAGGGGACGTAAAGAAACAAATCATTCTTATGTATTCTATTCCATGAACTTTTCTTCTATTGTAATTTGACTCTGAAGTTTAAGACAGAATTGCTTTTATGTCTTTGGAGTGCTTGTTTGTCTTCATTTAGTCTATACTTTTGTCACTAGTAGAAAGTAAAAAGGGTACTAGAGAATGTTTGGAATATAGCTTGCAAGAATCCTAGTGAGCTGATCATACTACAAAAAAACAAAACCATTATAGCAAAAAAAAATAACTGCATGATAACTGGTCCTTTGGGGCTAAGATCTGACTTTGCCTTACCTTTGGTAATCCAATAGGTGTTCTGGCTTTTGTTCTTGGTGTTTTATACAGTAATCTTGCATCTCCTTTCAATAAATGATATTTCATGGCCTCTATGAGAAAATCTTTACAATGACTGTTGTGTTTTATCAGGGGTTCTTCTTCTACTCTTTGAACTAGGAAGTCTTGTGTTAGTAGAGGGAGCCTCACATGTTCCATTAATTGGGAGATATATTCTTGGCGGTTTTTGAGATCATGGGTTGTCCATGCTATCACAGCTTCAAATACCTAAAATATCATTAAATTGGTACAATTATAACATGTTACAAATACAATTTTTTTTTCAAAAGGTAAGCAGGGTATTTGATTATTTAATTTAATAATAATAATAATAATGTCCTTTATTTATACTGGGTGACACCATCAGCAAATGCTGGTTTATATGGTGGCCCAGTTACAGAAATACCTCATTTTACAATAGGGAACACTTAATCAATACAGAGTAAAGTGTCTTGCTCAAGGACACACCATGATGCCTTGGCCTGGGATCGAACCGGGGATCTCTTGCACTCCCAACGGCGACCCTATCCATTAGGTCATCAAGATTATCTATGTTCAAAATCGGCACCATAAGCATTTGTTCTAATACACTTTAATCTAGAACTCCCAAGAGTATTTGATGTGTGAAAAATGTATCAAATATATCACTATTAGAGACCATGAAAAACTTGTACCTGTTCTTCTGAAGATACTGTGAGTCTATCACTGGAGATCATTTTACAGACTTGTAGAGTTGGCAGATTTAAGAATTCGTCATGAGTTACAACTTCACTGTAAATATAACAGAAACAGATATACAATTAGGATTTATAAAATTACACAATGAAATCATCAAGATTAGAAGTGATAAAATATGATAGTTCATTGACAACAGTGACTATTTTTATAAGGGTTCAGAAAAAGGATTAATACATTTTCTGAACACTTTTAACAGAAAAATTAAGTGAGCATGACGAGTCACATTTCATACCTAAAATGTTGTTCTGTATACGTTTGAGAATAATGCAATAGTTCTTGGCAGGCATGTAGGTCTGCAAAAGCCCTAATTCCTAAACAATTAGATGGATGGAGCTGGGATTGTAAGAAGTCACAGCAAGCGTCTCGTACTTCTACAAGCTGCAGTAAATTTGCTGCTGGAAGAAGTGTCTGAAAGTAAAAGAAACCAGAGAAAAACCTTCATTTTTATAAATAATCAAAGTCTCAACTAAATTTTATTTTCATAAGAATTAGAAAAAATTGATTAATGTATGAAACTTTATCACTATCACATTATTTTCCCTTCAAAATAACCCCTACCTGAACATTTTCTTCTGTGACTTGAATTTCTGATGTATATACAAACTCAATAAGGAGAGCTAATGCTTTCCCATCTATTTCTTGTAGTATTATTCTTTCAGCCTTAGCTTCTGTTAAATCTCCAGTAAACATGGCATAAAAGTAGGAACTACAGGCAGCTAATACTGCTTTATGAGCTGGAATTTCTTGGTTATCCGCCACAAGGATAACATCACATAAGAGGTTTTGCCTTACAGAAGAAAAGGAGAATAATTAACCTT
>JAVSBT010205421.1:366-11458 GCA_033118115.1 Pharyngocirrus eroticus | reverse complement strand
GTTAATAGTGATATTTAGTGGTAGAAATGAGTTTTTATTAGATTTAGTGCTACCTAAATAATTACCCTTTTTTTTCTAAATATAATTATTTTTTCTAACACTATATCCTATTTAATTTCTGAAAGGAAACACATCAAGTGTTTTGTAAATCAATGTACAAGATATTTCCATCTGCTTCAGGCATTGACTTTCCTTTAAGATACATTTTACCGTGACATTTAAAATGTCAGGATAAAAAATCTTCATATTTCAACATGATAAAGGCAATGATAATGAATTATAAAGTGAGGCTCCCACTTCATACTCAGTTTTACGATTTTTTTTCCAATTAAGTGACTATTATCCCCACAGATTTCTAATAAGGTCAAGCATAGAAGAGAATAATTATATTTCTCAAGGGAACAAATGGTGTAGGGGTTTTCATCAAAGGCCAGGCAGATACTATGGCATGGGTTCAAATTCTGTTTGGGTCAATTACAATGGCAGAAACAGTGTACTTAGCTGTCTCTTTTTCTCACTATTTGCTGTCTTGCATAACAGTGGTATATAGCACATATGTGACATATTGCAAGGTCTGTTAAGTTTCTGTGATGAAAAGGTTGAAAAACCATGGTGATACATGGAAAGATTTTTTTTTAGCCTGACAATTAGATAGGCGGTTATAGTCCTCACCGGAATTTTCACCCTTTTCTTAGAGGTGACAATATATTTTTTATTTATTTACTGATTCTTTGGTTTCTGAAAGTTTTTTCTCTCTACTTCTTCGGCGGCTAAGAGGAAAGGGAAGATATGATTGATGTTAATAAGAGGAGTGTATTGTAAAAAAAAAAGCTAATTCAGTGATCTTTTCAGCTTGTCAAATTTCATTTATATTGCTTGCACGGAGCTAACATTTTCTGGTAGCTCTATTTTAATTGTTATATGACAAGGTGGTGTCAAAATTAATAAGGCAGTAGTTATAGCAACCATTGCTATGCAGCCACATGGAACACCTATGAATATTTTTGTAATAAAAGACGGTTGCATTTACAGAAAATGCCAATATCATACATGTTCATGTATATATAATTGATATTGAATAGAGGAAATAATTATTGCTGCGAAAGAGTGCAAAGTTAAAAGGCTTAGGGAAAACTAGAGTAGTTCTCAGTATAACATTGTGTGAAAACAATAGAAAATAAATAAATAATACAGCTTCTTGGAATAAGTCATCAGAAAAGATGAACCATACCATGAATTTTCCAAGTTCCAATGAAAATATAAGTGTGGACCATTACCTTAAGTTGCTCTACAATACAAACAATAAAACTTATGGGCTTTTTATTTCTGATGTACCTAAATTGAAGCATGTGTTGCACCACCAAATCTCTCTTTAGAAAGTATATAAAATTCTGCCTAAAAGGTATCTTTTATATCCATAATTTCAATTCCGTGGATTATTAGAGATTGACTTCTTTGCACAAACAAGACACTTGAAGTTAAACGGTAGAAGCAATTAAAAGTGAAATTCTTATCAGAACTCACTCTTTTGCACTAGTTATTGTTCATTATACATTGTAGTTAATATCAAATAAACTCAGGCATTAGGTGACTGGCAATTATTTTAATTGTTATTTTTCAAGTTTTATACATTTTCCTTAATTACCATACCATGCTAGATACACATGCCAGGTGCATCCTGCGAGACAGAAAATGACCTGATACTAGGTCTAGTTCATTTGATTAAAGTCTGAAATTAGTTAAAAGGTAACTTCCATTAAAACAACATATAGGGACCCTAGTTTTAAGAACACAATTTATCAGATTTAGTGATACCCAGCTGAGACCAAAATTATCAAGAATTCCCCGGGCATGACAAATGGAGATAAATCGTGGGCTATAAATCTTAACTGACCTTTTTTCCATTGAAAATATTATAAGACTCTGCAAACAAGATTGTATGGACAATCTTGTTTCTTTCAGGTTAATTGAAAAAAACATCATATTTTAATCACACACACCTACGATTTATATGCAATATCACAAAGGAATAAATCAATATTTTATGTGTAAATTTGAAGGCCACATGAAATGGGTTTTAAAAAATCCCTTGAGTGTTATTAGTAGGGTATTATTTATCATGTTTTTGCAAAATTATCATTCATCAAATACATTTCAGATATTGAAAGAGGGTCTTATGACTTCCATATACCCTCTAAGTGAAGACCTACTCCATAATGTGATATCAGATTGTTTTTAGAGTCCCTAATGGGAAGATGTTTTGAATAAAACTGCTGTTTGGTAAAATGTCAGGCACTTAAAATCATAATCAGAATTATGTTAAGAGACTTTTGTTTGTCAGCACACACATCAAGTATTATTTTGAGATTGCAAACATGGGCAATCAGAGTTTTCGATGCCTCCACATGCTTAGTTAAAACAAATGTTTCTCTATGTTTGCTAAAGTAGAGATAGTGTGAAACTTGGTCAAACTTGTTTGAGTTGGTTATTTAGCACCTTCTCGAAAACATTGTTTAATATCACAAGGTCTAACTTATAGACCACTAGCAAACATTTGTTTTCAATAATTCTCCACTGTTTCAAACGGACTCCAACAGTCTGAATCTAGGAGTTCGCCTTGATCATCTAGGAGTCACGGACTTGCATGCATGCCCTAATGTTGTCTAGGCTATACACTTACTTCTTCATCAGTTTTGATGTTTTCCTACAGAAAGCAACATCATGGCATACATTCATGTGAAATCCTAAGTAACAAGTGCAACAAGTCATGACATGTCTGATTGTCTGTTGTGTGAGGTGAATGAACCCTGTAGAGACTTGCAAATCATCTGGATTTTTTTTTTATGTAGACAGTACGTTCAAAAGTTTGTGAAGCCTTAGATTTATTTCCAATAAAAGCCATAACAATTTTTTTGTCATAAAAAGTAGAAAAAAAGTAAAGCCATACTCGAGCCATTAAAGCCCATCAGGACAATACTTATCCCCGGTTTCTGTAGCACAGGCGACAGAGAGCTTTCACTCCCCCTGGACAGGATGCTAGTCTATCACAGGTTACTTTCCCAGAAATTTCCTGGTACCCATTTATCATTTCCTGGGTTAAGAAGGGAAATTGGGACTAAGTATCATTCCCAAGGACACAGGCATGGGGCATGGGGCAAGGGGGGGGGGGGGAGATCTCGAGGCCTATGCTTTGTCACTTAGCCACCATGTTCCCATAGTATAGATGGGTATATTTAATTGTCATACAAGAGCATGTTCTTCATCATTCTTTTGCAACAGTGTAAAAGCCCTGTAAAGGATTCACTATAAGATGGTGCTGAAGACGTACAATTTGTTGTTTGCTCTTGTTTTTTGGTTTCTTTTGCTTCATATCGAGAAGATAAGGAAAGAGCTAACCTACAATCAAGTACTCTTAAAAAGAGCCATTTAGTCTCATCAAGCGCATAGAAACGGAGGTAATTTGCGCTATACAAATGAACAATATTATTATTTTATTATTATTGGCAGGTCTTTTGGAATTTTACAACATGCAGACATCTTTTTTGATAAACATACTATAGCACGTCATTGTGAAAAAATATAATATAACTTTTTATATTTTACCTTTATCAGTAAGATATTTATACAAGATTTCACAATATTAAAAACATGGGTTTTTTTTATACTAAGGGTGTTTTTGCTTGTATGGAAATATGAGAAAAAAGTCATTTTCAAAATCTCTTTAAGAATTTTAATTCTTGTTCTGATCAGAACAGATCAAACCCTATTAATTTGATTTATAATTAGGATACCAGTATCTGATATTTTCTGTCATCAAACTCTTAGCAAGCATAGTAGCCCTTGCAATGGAACCTTTTTTGCTCCTCCCTGCTGGAATGCATCATCAAAAATAAAAGGAAAAAATAACAATCTATTTACTCTACAGAGTGTCACCATTTCCCTTTGACATTTTACGAAGTAGTTTATGACAGAATTTTCTGCTTCATGTACACGCCTATGTTTGTTCATAGGCTTTGCATGGCGAGCCCACTCTCCTTGAAAAGGAAAAAAAATGATTATGAAAACTTAAAAATTCTATTTAATTTGTAAGTAAATGCCAGTATGCATCTAATTATATCTAGCACTTCTAGGAAAGGAAGCAACCTAATTCTATTTGTTACATGCAGGTTCCTTTTGTGCCTACATGAAATGTCAAAGCTCAGTAATGAGAGCATTGGCTTCTAGGTTGTTGTATGCCAATGGTCCACTTTCGGTGTCACAATGAGTCTAATATATTGGTATCATGTCAAGGCATGAGAGGGTGACTGACTGGATATTTTCAAAGTTAATTCAAAGACACATTTGTATAAAAAAAAGCACATTTTGATATTCAATATTTGTATTAAAAATTGTTTTAATGTGTTAATGTACAGTGCCTTTGAGCATGTTATATAATATAATAATATACTTAATAAACTTTTACTTCTACTAATATAATTTGCATGAGGTTGAGAGAATTTTCTTTGCATTTGGTTATGTCTTGAGGACAAGGTAACTTTTTAACAGGGCGTGGTAGTTTGCTTTCTTGATGGTGTCAAATCTCTTGATTGAAATAGGGTAGATAATGTTTGTGCTCTTGTTATTAGACAAGTACATATAAGGAACAAACAACAGGTTATTTTTTCCTATTGAAAAAACACAAACAGAAGTATTTATTGTGATGTTTTTCTAAATTAGCTATGATATATTATAAAGGATAATTTATTTTCCATCATACATAAATTAAGGGGGGGGCATAAAAAAACAATGACATCACTGCAGGCTTGAATTTGGAACTATTTTGTTTTATTCATATCAAACACAATAGCATCTAGCCCAGTCTGCCCTCTGCCTTTTTATAATAATCAGATGTTTTGCTGTATTATAATACTTATGATTATTAGAAAGTCAAAGTAACTAATTATGAGTGATTTGATATTATTCATTGTTATGCAACAGTCCATAAGAAACCAATGGTTAAATCACCGAAAGATCATCTCAGATGCATTACATCATAAATTGATAGATATTGATATAAAGGTATCTCAGCTGATATCGTGATCTGTTGATAAACAATTTTCTGCCATCTTTGGAAGGCAATTTTGCGCGTGTTTCATTCACATTATTTGAAGAACAGATCTTATTTCGTGGTCATAATTGACCATGAAAGGCAATTTGATGGTTACATTTTTTAACCCTTTTTGTCTTATCAAATAATTAATGAAGACCGATCGCTATGAGGATAAACCATGCGATAAATGGCACAGTAGCGTTAAATAGCCTTGCAGTGGGAGAGTCCATTGCGGGGAACCTTGAAAAGGAGGGGTCGGAAGTTTCGGGTATCATACTAATTGCTAAACTATATATCTGGTTTAAATGCATATAGTCCTTTAAAATCCTCCATATTTTTTCAACAGAATTTTTTTTTAAATCTTTAATCATAGGTCGCATCTTATTATTAATAGTCTTGTAATAAGTAATATATTGTTTATTTCTGTTCTTCTTTCAGTTTCTTGTCAGTCAGTATGATGTTAAAATTATTGCTAGTGGTGGGATGCGCTTCAATAGCAGCAACAGCTCCACTAAAAGAACAAGATACTCCTTTAGTCAGAGGTAAGTACACTACAAGTGCCATTTTCTTTGTCCCTGGTTTCTGTTGCACAATTAACTGGAGTGGATTTTTTTTCCATTTCCCCTTGGGGAATGTTAGCTTATTGGCTGTTACATTCCTAAAATTCTCGGTTAACCTTTTAATGTTTTTTTTGTGTTTTTATTCGGGGATATTTGATAATATTAGTTGTAGTTAGTAGGTTAAAGAATTGGGGAGAATTAGAAAACATTGCAAAAGACCGCAGTCAGTGGCGTAATCTACATGTAGTAGAGGCCTTATGTGCCACCTGGACAGAACAGAGGAATGAGTGAGTGAGTGAGTAGGTTCAAGTTGAAATGCAATGGTTATTAATTGTTTAAAAAGGTAAATTGTTAAAACACCTATGGCCATTCCAAATTGATTTGTTGGTTGCAACCAACTCATTTTTGGGGGGATTGATAATTTTTGTTTTCCAAAATGTTGCTTTTTTGTCAACAAAATCAAGCCACATCTTTGAAGGCTAGTAAATTTACATTTCTGGTTAGAAATAAAGAACAATAAAGAGAATTTTTGAACAATACACAATATTCTTGCGTATTCCTTGCAATACGGAGCACCTCAATCATTTACATATTTTCTTTGTAACGAGTGGTGTCTTGTTTATGTGGAATAATTCTCATGAATTTTGTCAGCTAAAAATCTAAATAGAGACAATTAATGCACACTTCTTTCATTACATTTTTTGAAAATTAACATCAAACAAAAGGAATAATGAATAGCATTGAAAATATAAATAAATGGACAAAGAACATAGAAAAAGTGGTCACAGAGCTTTTTTTCATAATGATAGAGCATAAAACATGCTTGTTGATGCTTTTATTTACTAGTATGTAAAATATAAGAAGTCGATTTGATTATTTTTTTAGCTCAGTGGATCATTTGAATGTCGGTTTACAATGTTATACATCTTCTCTTGAATATGTCTTCTATTGGGGTGAATTCAATTCCTGATTGATTATGCAAATTATACACTATACTAAGTAAAACACTAAACCCAGAATGTTGAAATTTTTCATTAGTTCTCTACCCTTTAACACAAAGATTCAATGGCTTCTGTATGTAGGCAACTAATTGTTTTTTCAAGGTTTGATAAGACAATCTCCTTTTCCATAATATATTACAGTAGTTTCTGGCTGAGCTTCCAGTCAATCTGTGTTTCCATTCTCAGCTTTTGTCTTTTAACATGACTGGGTAACAAAAAGGCTTTACAAAACTGTCAGGAAATGATTAGCGCTTGTCAAAAGAGAACACTGGAAGTGATTCATTTTGCTTTTGTGATATCTCGAAGGACTTGAGTGTTAAGCACATTGCAAACTTAAATCAGGCCAGAAATCCTTGGATAGGAAGCTGGCACCAAGATGCACCTACACGAATCCTGTTGCAAAACATGATCGGATTTGAAGCCTTGCCAAATTGAAAAGGTTATCCCATTGATGCATAATGATTTAAATTCCTATACATGTGTAACAAACTTTTGTAAAAAGCAAGGCCACAATATGGAACTTCTGTCCCTGTTTTTTCAGTCTATAGATCCCTCACACATGGGTAACCAGTGTTTATTTTGCTTTATACCTGAATATACGCAAAACAATCCGTTATAAATAGTATATATTAAGATTTAGTTTTTAGTGTGAATTTTTTTTTTCTAATTCTCTATTCATCAAATATTTTTACTGTAAATTATATAATGTCTTTATCAGCTTGTGTGATTATAGCGTTATTGCATAAATTATTGATAATTTTAAATGTTTTATCAAAATTAATTTGCCTATATATATGGTCATTTTTTACACATGTACATGTGTAAATTATGTACTTTCCTTAATAATTTGTTTCTCTCTCTGTATGAAAAAGAAATATGCACAAGATAATTATATATGCCGTTTTGTTTTTGCTTTCAGTGAAAAGAGCAGACGAAGTGATATCCTTTGGCAATCACCAAAATAATGCACGCATGAAAAAATCTGGACCCATTCCACCCAAAGAAATTCCTTCTGAAAATGAAAAAGTTCCCTCTGGACAAGATGAAAAAGCCACTGTAAAAGCAACTAGTGAAGATATTAAAGAAACAAATCAAGAAACAAGTCAACAACAAGATGGCAATGCTCTGAAAAATGAACTTGTAGAAGAAACCTACACCATTTTAGATGAACCAGCTGTGCCAGGTCAGGATTCACCACTAGATGGCGTAAAGGTTGAGGAAGTTATTGAAGAAAAACCCAAAGAAGATATAACAGGAGAAGAAGAAGAAAATGAAAAAGTAGAAACTAAACAAACTCTCAAAGAAGACAAAACAGAAGAAGAGGAATTAGCTGAAGTTAAGGAAAAACCTGCAGATGAAGAAGATGCTTTGAAAGAGTTAACCCAGGGAAAAACAGAATCTATGGAAGAAGGGGATCTTTTTGGAGGTAATTTGAATTTTTATGATCCATCATTTACTTTGCACTAATTGCTAGTGTTAATGGCCTCATCAAATAAAATACAGAACACACATTTGTTTCTACTTATCTTATACTATTGATTTTTTTTAAATATTCTACTGTTCATCGTCAAGGGTATTGACAATGTACAGTTAAATGTTTACTCCAGGTTTGTTTTGCTTTTGATTAAAGATGCTGTCAGTGTGATATATAGTTTTTATATCCTTGTTATCAATGGATTATGCTGGTATCTTCACTTGATTTTGCTTTTTTTCAAATTTAAGATGAAAAATTGTGGGAAGAACTATATGATTATTACTATGACAACTTGCCCCTGGATGACATCCGTCAAAAGAGAGATATTGAAACCAGTAAGAGAGATAAGAGAAGTCTACCAAAAGCACTAACAGCAGAAAACATGGACTTTGAAGGTATTATAAAGGAAGATTGACCTAAGTTATGGGAGAGGGGGGGGGGGGCAAATGTTTAAAAAAGCAAAACCATTGGCAATTTGAAGGACATCATTGTCAAAAATAGTTACAATTTTTGAGGTCATTTTTGACATGCAAGATACACAATCTTCTCAAACATCGATCATTACAATTTTCAAAGCTATTTTAATGGTATGTTAGATGTATACCTACATGTATACTCATTCCTAAGAAGATTTATCAAACTCGTAATGTTGACTAGCCCCTTAATTTTGCTTCTAAATGTGTTGATTAATACCATTCTTGTGTTCTTAGGGATGCAGAAAACAAGATCCAAACGTGACCTTGAACTTGGAGGACCAGAAGATTTTGGCTATTTTTATGGTGACGAGGTCCCAGCTGAAGAAGTATCCTTAGAAGACCTCCCTTATAATGATGAAATGAAAGATGAAGTAACAAAAGAAGACATTGCAAACTACATGAACAAAATTGCAAGTATCGCTTCCATTGAAGAAGAAGCTGAAGAATACTTTGGTGCCTTAGAGGCTGAGAGAGAAGAAGTTGCAGAAGAGGAAGCAAGAGAAAGGCTTATGATGCTTGGTCAGCTGTATGGAGATGCTCAAGAAGGCGCTGAATACCTAGGTGAAAGCTATGGTGAATATGAGCCAGAGCCCAGTTTTGATGGAAACCGTGAACTTGCTGAGTACCTTGAGATGGAGCCAGAAGCTATTCAACCTTCCTATGAAGAGGAACCTATTTTTGGTTATGGGGATGCAACACCTTATGATGAGATGATGCCAAGTATGGATCTTTCCTCACAAGGTGGCGATGAGGTGGAGATCGACTACCTCCCCATTGTCTATGATGGGCAGCCTGGACTTTTTATTCCTATTGGGGAAGATGAATCTAGCCAAGTGAGAAAAAGATCAGAATATCCATTGAGCCTTGTCCCAGGAACCAAGAAGAGGAATTTCTATCCTGCTGAGGAGGAACCTGATAAATGGGGTGCCTTTATTGATGCTTATCAAGAAGAAAAAAGGAATCAAGGGGATATGTATGATAGGATTTTCAAATTAGCTGAAGCTTTGAAAGAGCGCCAGGGGGAGTCACAAGAGGAGGTTTTCTCAGATGAAAAAAAGAAATGAAGTTAAAGACTTCTAAAGGTAGCTTACATTCATATGCCATTTAATATGATAATTTATTTAATAACATGCAATTCACAACATTTTCATCATATATTTATTTGTGAAGATAAAAGATTACATTTCCACATGGAGGTGTTCTTTTCAAAAAGACAGAACATGTACAGAGTTACAAATGGGTGCAATATTTATCATGGTCTTATCTATTTCTTTACAGACCTAAGAATATGGAGGAAAACAGAGTTGATGAACGTGTCCAAGATATCCTCCCCACTTCTCCCACCAGATTATTGAATCCTTTGTTACTCTAGGATAGCATTGAGAAATCAAAGAGGCCTTGACAAATTGGACAATTTTGGTTCAGATGATAAGGAAATTAATTGTTTTTTTATAATATTCATCTTTAGCAAAAGATTAAAACAAATTCTACAACTCAACATAAGAACACTGTAACTATTAGTAACTATGATTGTTGGCTAAAATGTCTCCCCCTGGTGTTATGTGAATGTATAATTGTATTAGTGATTCTATGTACTGACCCCATGGTTATTATGACGTTCATGTTGTTCCTGTAACTATGAAATGTAATTGGTGATACTTTGTAGTGATAAGAACTAAACATGGAGATTATTAATTTTTTGACAATTCAACAAAGTTGTAATAGCATGCACATAATGATAGGGTTTTATTATCATAAAGAATAAACACCAAGAATTAAAAAGTCCTGTTTGAAGAAGCCTTCACTGGTACATACTACTGACTATCCTTAGTATAATTATTCTACTGCCTTGAATTGAATCTAGTATGTTAACAACCAGATATATCTTTGAAAAGAGAAGTATTTTTTTAATCTTTCAAATATATTTTCCTAGTTTAATGATTACTTAAAGGTTTTTTTTTCGCAATTAAAAGATCTGTATTTTTTATCGTTTAACACCACAGTTAGCACAATGCCTTGATATAGGATATTACATAGATGATTTGAAAAACAGAAATTACTAATGAATGTTTTGTACAATCTAATCATAAGTTGAATACTACCTTTACACTAGATCATATCTCAAATGTGTACCCTAGACACAAAGCTGAAATTGTCTACCAATAAAGTGACAAGCATATAGATACTCTCTATGTTTTATTTTTCTTATTGAATATTCATAATTATCTCTATATTGAATAATGTATAATTATCTTCCCAGTTTTTATACATGAAAAACTAATTGAACCTTTGACTGATTAAAATGTTTACATACAAAAGCTTTCAACTACTAATCTGTAGTCCTCATCAGTCAATTATGAATGTTGAATTGACTGTCCACCAGATGACTCTGTAGACATTTGCAGGTCACATGATGACTGTGAGGTCGCTGGACCTTGGGGGGGGGGGGGGGGGGGGGGGGGGGGGGGGGGGGGGGCGGGGGGGGGGGGGGG
>JAVSBT010205199.1:0-13444 GCA_033118115.1 Pharyngocirrus eroticus | reverse complement strand
AAAGCACTTCCGGTGACAGGTGTTGCCATGTAATCATGCTATGTAAAAAATATCAGAAGCAAGACCAAAGTTTGGAACAAGTATCTTTCTTTCTAATGATAGAAAATACATAATTATGTTTTCTTGGCACCCATGTTGAAAATAGGACTAGACTATTTCCCTTAGAGTGAGATCTTTTCAAGGTGTTTTTGAGACAATCATGATGTTTATCAGAAGAAGCCTGATTTTCTAATTATCTATAACAATACTTGTTTTTGCATCATGTCCTTCATTACCTTAAAACTTTAGTGTGCCCTTTCTCATGATACCTTGTATAATCACACTTTCCTTTTTCAAAATAAAGAAGCAATGACTTCACCCTGTCTTGGTACTAATGAAATTCTTAGGCCAAGAGTTGAATTTGTGGTGATGCGTAAGTCTCTAATTATTGCAAAATGGGATAGGTACCAATTTTATGTCCACACCTTTTCTCTTCTAAGAATCTTAATTATCTCTGATGATAAGGTTGGTAATTAGAAGCTAAGATGATAATTTTCCTTACAAGGGCAGTCTATAAGAAAGAGTTCAGTAATAATTATTCTCACACAAAAACCTGGGAGGATGGTGGATTCTAATCTATATTTGATTCACAATAATAACAAACTCTTATTAGAATCTTGACTATCTCTAAATATGATATGGTTGATAATAATTGTTTTAATTCACCGTGTCCACATACACCGTTAGTTACGCGTACCCTTTCTCTCCTAAAAATCTTAATTATCTCTAAACATGATAAGGTTGATATTCATAATTATATAGATTCACAGTATCAAAAGGGAATACAACTGCAGCATTTTTGAAGTCTTTGGCAATTGACTTTTCATTGTCAAACCTCTCAATAATGAACGTCCTTATTGGGCTTCAAGTGGTCTAGGGAGGTTTCACAATCACATACATGTATAGAACATTCAACTACTGTGTTGATTTGGGGCTTGCCTAAATGGTCCTAGTTGAGGATGGTTTTTTTTATTGGGGTGGTTCCAAAGAGTGGTTTTAGTGGCATTACTGTCGCGAGATTATACCCTTAAAGTATCCATATCACCCCTAAAATATAAAATAAAGAGAAATATCTAGACATTAACTGATTAAATGATTTAGACTTATGTAGCTAGATTAAATTTCATATTTTAAAAACAATGATCATCAGATGGAAATTAATAGGTTTGTTGGTGGATCATTTGTAGGGATCCAATAATTTTTTTGGTATGTCTATTACTGAGGCTCTCTGATTTCATATCAGATATGGACGAAGAATTTCTCTGGAACTTTCAAGTTTTAATGTTGATTAGACCGTACACTAGGTGGTGCTGTAGTAGATTGGGTCGATACAATAAAATCCGATTTAGTCATCTTTTGTAATTTCAAAATCCCCAAACTCTCCGAAAATAAATCTTTTGCTCTTCATCCTTGAAATATTTTATAATTTTTAGTACTGATATTTCTTTCCAATCCTCTTAATCCCCACTCATTCCTCTTCCACTGATACTTCCTGTGAATAAAAATGGCAAAAGTAGTAAGAGCTGTCAGCAGCTGCCTCCTAAATAGCACAAAATCTTTGTCGCTAAGAACATGTGCAACACAAAAGAATCTGGGAATTTTTCGATATTATAGTAGGAGTGCACCCCTTTTTGCAGGTAAGAAAAGCGATTTATTTGACAGTCACTTGCATGCATTCTTAGCCCGCTCTGTGAGTGAGAGTCGATATGTCATGTCATTGTGATGGACTATGCTAGTCAGTCTGTATACTGTAGTCACTCATACTTGACAGCCGTGACCTGATATTCTTCTTGTTAAGCTTGCAATACAGGTTTTAAAAAAACCCAGTAATCATATTGCAGTAGGGTACATTCTAATCATGGGGGCTTATGCAGGAGTGATATATGCTGTATTCGTAGACGTAGCTTAATTTGCTTTGCCTTTGGATTCCTTGCTTTTCTAGGATTTGCAAGTGAAACTTCGTTGTGACATTTACCCAGTGTAACAAGCCAATAAACAAATGCTGGGATTTGCATTTGTGGTCGTTTTTTTTATAATTTAAAGCTGCCTTTGGGAAGAAATTATTCATCATAAACTGACCTAACCTAAGGCTCCCCTAATCTGAAGATAATGGGATGGAGTCAATTGACAATTGACAATTTTAAGTCTTTTATCAGCTTGTGTGAGAAGATAAGTGATTATCACTATCACAGTGTAGATACATTGTACTATACCTAATTATAGAGTTTTCCACATGATAAAGAGTTTGAGGTCCAACAATGTGACATAACTTAGAGGAGATATCGTCTGATACTTGCAGTAATGGACAACCGCACTGTCAATGTCAATGAACTTCAGGTTGTCAGGTGGACAGCTATTTTTTAGCAAGTTAACCTAGATAAAAGTGATCAATTCTGTTATGACTATGAGGCAGGCCAATACACATTGTGAGGATCTCCATTCAATTACAGATGTTTTTGTGCTTATTTGAAAAGTGTTATGAAAATTATGTTACTATTCATCATCAATTTTCTTTTCCTTTGATTTGTTTTCCTTTTCATTTAAATCTATTTGAAAAAAATCTATGAATTTTTATGGGTTATCCTTGGCAAATATTTTTATTTTTTAATAAATAAGTATATTTTCTAGATTTTACTTCCCTTTCTCAGTTTTTCATTTCATATCATAATACAATTGATCATTGCATTATCTAATCTTGTTAAAGTAGAACTTTATTGACAGTTTTACCCAGAAGAAATTAATTTAGATCCTTTCTCTCAGCTTCATTGCTTTGTGTGCCTTTGAACACCATAACTGTACACATCAAGTAAAGCTCACTACTAAATTAAAATTTGTTCCCATAAATTGCCTCTATTGCTGATTTATCTAAATGAAACAAAACAAAATAAGAAGAACACTTGCAACTTATGTGTCTATATTTATTTATTTTTTTCAGAACGCAGGTATTCAGAAAAACATGAATGGGTTTCCGTGAAAACTGTAGATGGGAAGTGTTTAGGCACTGTTGGAATTAGTGATTATGCTCAAGTAAGAATAACATAACAGATTTGTGAATAGGTGATTTGGTGTTACACAGTATAAGTTGTGTGTGTCAGAATTCTGACACATACGACTTTTACTGTGAAAGTAATATAATTTATTTCTCTAATGACTAAATATTCTGCCTTGTGATACAGGACAGTGAAATATTATGTTATATTAATTATCTTATTGTGATAAATTATGAAGTAAAAAAGCCACTCTGAATAGGTTCATTTTTGAAATTATTTGCAAATTTTCGTTGTTAATTACAACATCATTTTCAAATAAATTAAAAAATGAACCTATTCAGAGTGGCTATTATACTTCTTAATGTCAAATTGTCAACTGGTACTGGTATTAGTGTGATAGATTATGTTAATCACAGAAAAGATAGTGTTATCGTCAAACCCAAATGAAAAACATTTAGTTTACCAAAATTCTTTTTTACTTTTTACCTCTAGGATAAACTAGGGGATATTGTTTATGCCCAACTGCCAGAAGAGGGAGAAACATTTATGCAAGAGGGTAAGCTGGAATTTAATTTTTGATCTATTAAATCTATGTTCAATGTCAACTAAAATATATTTCAGATCTACTGATTCTATTAAATCATCAGTTTGCTGAAACATTTTTGCTTTACAACACGAGACGAAGGGTAGAACTAAGAAACTAGATCTCAACATTTGTTTAGTTATAAAATAGCTTTGAAATTGTGTATGATGGATTGAAGATGTACGTCTTCTTTAAAAAAAAAGTTCCTTACAAATGTTCAAGCTTTTTATATAAAAAATTGCAGATGAATGTGGTGCATTGGAGAGTGTAAAAGCAGCAAGTGAACTTTATTGCCCAGTTGCTGGACAAATTACCAAAAAGAACCAAGCAGTAGAAGATAAACCTGCATTGATCAATTCATCCTGTTATGATAAAGGTAAGAGTCCTACTTCAATTGAAGATTTTCTGTCAGTAGGACTTAGCAGCTTGTAAATTAAAGATAGGAAACTTGGAAAAATCTGCAGTACTCATAAGTGAATAAGGGAGGTAAATCAGTCCCTAAATCTAAGTTGATTGACTGTAGTGTATTTTTTCTACAACTATTTTCCCCAAAATCAGTAAATGGCACCTTAGCATTTTTCTTCCAGTATGATATTGCAGATATAATTATAACTCGAATTTTTGATAACCTATAGTGAATGACTGTTTTTCTTACAGGCTGGCTTTTTGAATTAGAAGTTGCATCACAGGGAGAGTTGGATGCTCTTATGGATGAAGAAGCTTACAGCAAGTTTTTAGAATCACAAGACTAGAAGTTAAGCAAACACATGGAACAAAATTTGTTGTCTTCACTGAACATTTCTCATCCTTTTATTGAGTGAAAGAGCATCTTTTATAACACCGCACATATATATTTTTTTCCTTCTTTAGTGTGCTTGCACATTCCCTTATTTTTGAACTGGTGGAAGTTGGAATCTAGTGGAGCTTGGTGCTATCATTTTTGGCCATAATCATTTTTTATTGAAAACTTAATTACAAAACTTGTAAACAAAATTTATAAATCTACTGAAAGGAAGGGGCAAATATAACAAATGTAAAATTTTACATTTGTGATAAGGAATGTTATCCTTTGATATTAAAGTAATTGAAAAAATGCGATTAGAAGAGATTTGTTCAATAGCAGAAGTTTTTTTTATAATGAACAAATAAACCAAATTCTAATCCGATTAATACTGTGGTATAAGTAGTACTTCAGTGGGAAGTTTTGTTAGAGTTATTTAGTGCTTTTTGTCAACAGTCTAGTAAGATGTGTTGTGTTCAAATGTATACCTCAGTACATTTCTTCATATTCTGGTGATAGGTTCTTCTTATTGTAGCCTAGTACTACATGTAGTAGTATAAATGAATATTTTTTAAATCTTAACTCTTTTCTTATTCCTTTTTTGTAAACCTTTTCAGCAGGTGCTTATAAATTTTGTTTTCAAATTTGAGAGAAATATTAGATAAATTCACATGAAAAATTCAATAAATAAAGGTTTAATGTTGTATGTATATAGAAAAATTAGGTCCAAGAAATGGAAACATTTTTCACATAAAATTCACCAAACTTTATGTCATTTTTTGTAAAATGTAAACATTACGAAATTAATGTTTGTACAGGAATATTTTTGCAACAGGACTATAACATGTTAATTTCATAACTTGCTATTTTGATATCAATAAGTTAAAAGATAAGTTTGTATGTGAAGAAGAATAAAAAAGGGTAACGCTTCTCAATCTTTTCAGGTATGTTTTGCTTGTATATTGAACTATTGATAAAACCTCTCGAGGAAGTAAATAATGAAGAGTATTTACATGTATGATATCCTTCTCATTTGAAATACTCTCAATCTGAGTGACAATTTTTCTAGATTTATGGAATAAAACATAGAATTAACAAGAAAAGATAATGTATTGTTTGTTTCATATTTTATTTTTATCAATTCTTTTTTCTTCAATTTTTTGTTTTAGTTAACATTAAGGTTAACCTGACATGCTTAAATTAATTACCAGCAGCGTGGCTTAATGGGTAGAATAAGATGTTATCACATATGCCCAACAAGGCAAAAATTTCATTATTTTACACTTTATACCATCTGGACCTGTAGCCTTTTTTGCTCTGATTTCATAAAACAGTTACATACATCATCTTCAGAGAAAACCAGAGAGCTAACATCTACAACATTACCATTACCAGCTAAATTGTTAAAAATTGAGTAACAGTTATCCATGTCATTAAATAATCAAATCTAGTAAAAAATGTCCCAGGTTCCTTAGCACTGTGTTTTGTTTCTTTTACTTTTGGCTTAGGGGCCATCCATAATTATCATCATTAACCCGAGCGTACGAAACATACGCTGGGGGGGGGGGAGGGGGTTCGAGGCCAACGTACACTTTTTGAAAATGTTGAAAAGAAGAAAAAAAAAATTTCCCATAAGGAACTTTAGACCAGCCCAAGCTTCTCTTGCATTTCCTTTAAATTGTTCATCAACTTTTTTGCCATAAGCGGCTTTACACTTGTATGAGATTTGTCTAGTAGTTCTGTTTATCTCTTTAATCTCTTAATAGTTCTGTTTTTACAGGGACATTTCTTCTTGTTGAGATAGAATTTCATTTCTTTCGATAGCCAAGGTTTAGTGTTTGGAAATATTGTTATGTTTCTATTTGGAATGATCATGTTATTATTACAAAATAATATCTCTTGGTATGCATAATAATATCATATTTCGTAATGACAGATATCAATTGATTTAATTTTGTTTTTGGCCCATGAAGAATCCCCAGCATTGTTCACCTCTGCCCACTCTCTCTAGTTTGATCTGCCAACCATCTAGAATAGCCTTGTAATCTGCTTCAGAAAATTGCTAAAACGAAACACAAAAAGAAAATTGTAGACTCACAAAAAAATTAAAAGAATCCTGTTAAGCTGATTTCTTTGAATAATCTCAAATATGGGGTTGGGATCCATGTCAAACTTTTTCTTGAATTTGATAAGTATTCTTTATTCAAAATTAGCTCTAAATGCTATTATGGATTTGAATTTGAAATAGCCATAGAAATTTCATTTAAGTACTAGAAGAACTAAACACTAATTATTACCTGAATAAAGTGTTCTTTAATTCCAGAAAATGTGTCCAATTCTCCTTTTAAGACATTCAGAAATTGATCTTTTCTGTCTTCAGCAACAACTTTGGTAAACCCTACCTTCTCAAGAATCTTTTAAAGAAGAAAAGTAAAAAACAAAGAAATTTCTCATTGGTATATAAATAGAACTATTAATCACACTTAACCGTGTCATATAAGCAGTGTTGTTTGATCAGGAATTCAATAGTATGGATTTTAGTTTCATTTCTTTCGGGTCATTTTCATTGAGCAATGCTTTTGCAGACTATACACAGGTTGCTTTTAGAATGTTCATCACCAAGAGGTTAATATGTCAATACTGTTGAACTGCAGCTGTTCCCTTTTGCATAGAACTTTTGACTTATTTAAAAAAATAGACAACCCTGCCTACTTCATCAATTTCCTGTACTTTCAAGAATAAAGGCATCTTAGCTCAGGCATCAAACTCCATATCTATTCTCATGATTTTTGCCCTTTTTTTTATTTGATTGATGAAGAAATTTAACACTAGGTGGCATTTATGTTTTCATGAGAAAATAAAAATGCAGAGCTCAGAACAGTCTCTGGAGTACCAAATAGTTAATCCAGTTAATTTCTAGACCCAGTACCAAATCCAGATAAAATGTACAATAAGTCTTACTCACCTTTCCATAAGATCTGGGTGAGACAAGGTAATAGCCTCTTTGTGCCACGTATTTTTTAAAATCTTCCGTTTGTTCCCCATCGCTACAACAATAGTCTGTTATGAGTAATTTACCACCAGGTTTCAACCATTTCTGAAAAATTAGATGCGCACATCATCATCATCATCATATACTCACAGAGGGTCATTTCCATTTAATACAGAACAATAATTGAATTTTCATGAATATTGAAAAACATTGGCTCAAACTCTTCACCAGCATAGAACACTTATTTTGCTAGGATAAGAAAATCTAATGAGAAATAGAGGGGGGGGGGTATATGTTTCATGGCCATCATCAGGTAAAATGGTTCTATGTTACTTACCAAGAATAGAGAAAATAGTGCTTCTTTATCAGCAATATGCAAGATAGTATCCCTGCTGTAAATGACATCAAAGGAATTTTCTGAATATTTCTGGGTTGTCACATCGGCTATTTCAAATGACACCTTCAAGAAAGATCAAATTTATGGTTACAGATACTCATAATCCAATAATTTTTTTGAATTAAATGAAGTACGATTTCACCTAGATTTAAATTCATGATTATGGCAAGTCATATTTCAATATAAGTCTTTTTTGAATATGATTTTAATAGGATAACAAAGTACCATATACCCTGTCATCTTTGTATTTTTCTGCTCTTTCCTTGGCAATTTCAATCATGTTACTGGAGAGATCAATCCCTTCCACTGTCACACCATATTCCTTAAATAAAATGAAAAATATATGTGAGTAAGGCCATTCCGAATTGATTTGTTGGCCATTTTTTCGTGATTGATTATCTTATATAGTTTTTCATAGTGTTTCTTTGATGTCAATTGCAGGCAATAGAATGGATCAAAAAACATTTTAGTCCTGTTTACATACTTTTTCTGCTAGTAATAGAGAACTATTGAGAGGTTTTTTGTACAATAAGATATATTAATGCATATTCCATGTGAATCCATACACCTTGCTCCGTCACCTTGACATCAAAAACTGAGTGTACTGTTATCTAAGTTATGTTGAGGTAGAAAAAAAATAGTTGGCCGGCTGGGCTAATTTTGTATGCAAAAAAAGTCCATTGAACAACTAATCTATTTGAAATGACCTAATTGTAAACTAGTGGAAAAGCCATGTGAGAAATAAGGAAAATTTGCTAATATAACATGCTAGCTTACTGATGAAAGTTTGACCTGTGCTAAAAAAAATGCATTGTGATATTCAATACAATGTACACACTCACTTTGGCCATGTGGAATGCACTACCTCCAATTCCAGCACCAACATCAAGAACTTTTTGACCAGACTTCAGGTCTAACAATTTAACAAAATCCTAGATGAAACAAAACAAAACAAAATTAAACCACATTGCCATTAGGAAATAACTTCTACATCACTTTCATTGACATTTCAAAACTTCTACACTACTTATTTTTTCAAATCATAATCCTTTATCTGATATTATAACTGGGCATATAATTTTGATCATCAGGAAAGATGATAAAAGTCATAATCATTCAAAACATTATGTAACATTTAGGATGTATCCTAGTTGACCAGTAAATGTGAAAAAATGGGACTTGTGTGGGAAAGAACTTTGCAACCATCTCTCTACATGTCTTTTTCATTTGACAAAAAATATGTCAAATTTTAGTTTTATATCTTTAAAAATATTGATACTATTTAGAAAAATAACAAGTTGGTGTTAGTTGAGTGTACATTTTTAAAAGAAATCTCTGAGATTTCTTTTAGTCTTATGTAGATTTGTATTTGTCCACAACACCATCTAGTGGACAAACACATAAGAGATCACATGATCGACAAAGATCATTGACATGAAAGCTCTTGGAAAGAGAATGTTTTACTCAGCCAGCCAAAAGCTTGATTCAAACTATTGTCTTCAAATGATATACATGTATTGTGATATTACAATTTACATCCTTACTTTTGTGGTTGTGATACCTCCAGTACTGATAAAGTCTGTCCCAAAAATCTGTTCATATCTCAGGATTCCATTCCTAGTGTATTGGCTATTATCCAAGAATTCTTGGAAAGTTTTGTAACCATGGTAATTTTCTGTTTCTGTCATCTTTTATTCCACAATAAGTAGGACGTACCCTGAAAACAAAAGTTACACCACAAGACTGATGATTTTGCAACAAATTGTAATAAATAGGTTTCTAAATAGATAGCCTTCTGTGATAGCTATCTATTTCTTTGTAGATGCTTTTTGTGCACGCCCAAGGTTTACATGGCTGGAACAGTATAAGAAAGACCTTGTAGATCTGGGTGTTGGTGAGGATAGGGCCATTGAATGTGCAAAAGACAGAATAGAGTGGAATGTTAGAGTGAGGCGTGCAATGTCAGAAGACTGATGAATAGCACCATATATATATATATAAATAGATAGAATAATATCATTAATTAAAGCCAGTAAAATGCAATTATTATTTTTTTCTCTTTACATAGTCATGCATATCGTAATTTTTAAAGTATAATGAATGAACAGTTGGAAGCATAAATATAAAAGGAAGCCATTATATGGCAAAGAGCTGACAAACCTTTCAACCTACCTGTGCACAATCAGCTGATGAAAGAATGACTTCTAATCCATAAGCTATTGTTAAATAGAGTCTGGAATTTAAAAACCATATAGAAAAGTTCAAATATCATTATGAAACTGTGTACAATCTATCTCCATATAGGTACAAAGTCGACACCAGTCTGATCCAGCCAAAGGTGGGGGGGGGGGGGGGTGGGGGGAGAAACCTCAAATCGAAATGAAAAGGATGAAGCAATGGTCATATTTTTTTCTTTTAATTAATAGTGCCATTTCCATTTTGTTATCACATAAATGTAATAAAAATCGATGTGTTATTTTAAGCCATGAATTATTTAGAACTATCAATCTATAACGTGACATGTGTCACCCTCTCAGAAGCGGAAACCCTAAATGAGCCTCACTACAGCATTAAACAGTGCAATCTTAAACTGAACACAAGAAATCTCTAGGTCGCCTAGAGAACTCGAATGTGAAATATATATGGATTTCGCGGAAGTTATTATCATGACATGCCATAGGTCATAACATAACACAGCCTGTAATTACTCCTTTCTTTTATACGCACGTAAGAAAACTGTAGTATAGGCGGAATAGTGATTGTTTGTCTTTCAATGAGTTACATACCTTGATACGTCAAATCGGCCACTAGCTGATCAGATCCCAGATATCAAACGTTGATATTCGGCTACAGCCTACAGGTGTTGTGATGGTTGGAACGCTAGGCCCAGGGACACTATTAATGAATGTCACAAGTCGTTTGCTTTAGATGATAATTTGAATACTATAATTATTATAGACTAAAACATTGTATTTGTTGCAAATGCTTCAGTAGGCATCGTACTGTCCAAGAAATGTTCCCCGGAAGCTTTAAATGCGCTGTGAGGGGCCCATTTAGGATATCAAATAAATAATAATATAAATAATAAATCTTTATTGTCAAATAATACATAGTACATACGAATTTCTTTGTAAGGAATTATACCGCAGCGCCCAATACCTCATTTCCCAGAAGGGAACACTGAAGCAATACAGAGTAAATGGTCTTGCTCAAGGACACACCATAATGCGATGCCTAGGCCTGGGATAGACCCGGGAATCATTTAGACTCCAATCGGCGACCCTATCCTTTAGGCCACCATGTTTCCAAAAATAAGCCCGATAGGGGACTCGAACCCCTGACCCTCAGATTACTTGAGCAATATAGCCTTAAAAGTCTGATGCTCTACCGACTGAGCTAACCGGGCTTCATGTATATTTAATGTTGTAGTCAGTAACGAACAAAAATCCCAATAGATTTACTAATATTTTATTGCCCAATACATAGTTTATTTTCTCTTCTATTATAAACTCTATTAGATTATAATGATTCTGTTTGCTTGAATATCTATTACTTTTCAATGTTATTGGAATTCTGAATACAGCATGTGAGTATAGTGCCCTCTAGCCGAGCACAAAGAATACAGTGATATAAACTGAGCATAAACTCAATGTATAGAATAGCATGTACATGAATAGATGTTTAATGTATTCTTCTTTTTATTTGCCTCTACTTGTGTATAAATCTTGCACCTATTCAAGTCATAATTATACTAGCATTGTAATTGTCATCACTTTTTGCTATACACATGCAGGTATCACATTGCAGGGGGCAAAAGATCATTTTTACCTGAAGTGGAATTTTAATCATATATGAAAAATATCTAGTGGTTGGGGTAGGGTACATGTTTAATACTGCTCAGACCAAGTACAACTAGATGGGTGAAATGCACCCATCTACACATGATATGTATGTGACTTGGAGCAGGACAGCTTGGTAGTTAGTCCATGGACTATTAAGATAATTTGTCAAAAATACAAATAAAAACCATAGGTTAAATTGATGTTTTCAATGCTATTTAATAGATTTTAATAATTTGTATTAACAGTAAATCTGCTGGATATTTTGGTTAGCACACTCATCAATAAGGTCAGGTCCAAGAAAGTGGCTCAATTCCATCACTGACAACTAGGTCAGATCATGTAATGAAACATCCTAAGAGTTATGAAAGTAAATGTTAAAAGCTAGATTAGGCTTTAACAAGCCGTTGTAGACTACCCTTAAAAATGGTCAACCCAGTTTATTACAAACTCAATGTAAAATACATCATTATAACAACAAAATCAATTGTATAATAGTAAACAAGCTAAAAATTAAAAAGCTTATAGTACATACCAGTATCTGTGTACAAGTAAGAATGATTGCTATAATATTCTATACAGAAATATGAGACAGATCAACGACACACTGACATTATTTGGAACCATTCCAACTTAGAATCTTTTTCCTAAGAAATATTTGTAAACAAAATACAACAAACACAGACGAAATAGTAGTAAATCTCAAAATGTGAACAAGTTTATATCTCTCTCCATCCCTGTTAAGAGAAGGTTGTAACATCCTTATGTTAGGGTGTGTTTGCTGTAGTAACTTACTGCTTGATTTCAATACCTTCCTGTGTGCTGTTCAATATTAATATCTTCTTTTTAATCAAAAATTATCTCTTCTGGAAGTGGTAGCCATGTACTCCTTTCTTCTTACATTGACGACATATTTGATAGTTTTCACATTGATGACAGCTGTAATCCTTCCCCACCACTTCATCCCCACATCCGTCACACAGAAAGGAGCCTTTATTTGTTATGAGTATCCCATTCTGATCAAAACACTCCATATCATCTGGAAAAAAGTGGTGAATTTGAAAAAATGAAAAAAAAAGAATGTTGTAAAAAAAAAGGTTTATTTAGAAAATGTTTGTACCCTTGGGAAGAAAGCATCTATAGGTATTTTATCATCCAGGAAACATTGAATTTGTCCCATTATAAAAGACAGTCTGAAGGGAAGGTTTTTGAATAACAAATTTTGAATAAATAATATTTTCTATTTGTTTAAGGCTGCTATTTTTATAAGTAGTTGAAATATTGATATCTAAGATATTCTATTAGAAAAAAATAAAAATATATTGACTTATTACCAACTGAATGAATCTGTTTAAAGAAAAAAAATCTAAGTTAGTTGTCTAAAAATTGAGATTATTATGACTTGCATATGGCTCTGTGGCTAGAGCTAAGCTTCATTTTTCAAAGATATTGAGTATATATATATAGGCAAAGGTTTATTTTTTTACTCTCTTTTTCATAAGATATTGTTTTATTGCATTATAGATACTTTTCCCCAAAATGTGACATCTTAGTTTTGTAATTTATCAATTTTTCTTGAAATTTTCAAATTGGCAACTTTACCCTATGAATTACATAACTAATATTTACATAGAAAACAAAACAATGACTATAGGTTTGGGGTGTCATTAATTACCATCAATTCTAATAGTTCTCGGTGTGTGTATTGTATGGTAGAGCAATATTTAACTATTCTTAGATATTGTATATTCAGATATTATACTTATCACATTTGTTTTAACTAAAGATTGCTACAGTTTAGAATGCAAAGATTAAATATCAAA
>JAVSBT010205088.1:0-13446 GCA_033118115.1 Pharyngocirrus eroticus | reverse complement strand
GTATGTCCAATTCAATTTGAAAGATTGTGATATTTACATGTATTCAGTTGCAACTCTAAAACTATCCAATACATGCATATATTATCATACATACACATGTTAGTGGTAAAATTTACTACAATGTGGCTTTGGCTACTAATTGCTGACATAAAAAATGCTGTTTTCTGAGTTGCAGTTCTGAAAAATTTAAAACTATGTATCAAAAACATGCACAATGATGGTAATTTTGGATAGTCTGGTGATTTTAGTGGTAGATTTCAAAAGGCCGTAGAAATTATTTTAAGGCCCTGGGAGCTAGACAAATTCAGAATCACTCTACTTAACACCTATATTTATTGAATAAAACATTATTTCACACAAAAAATGGAATAATTTTTAGAAATTTCAAGATGCCAAAATGTGACATTTATGTAGAATGACCCAGATATGTCTTGGCAGTGATATATAACACTTTGTATTTGCACTTTTTGCTTCTTGAGGATAAATTATGACGTTTTGGGGTAGATACAACTCTAGCAATAGGCTTACAATTACATTGCACACATTTTATTTCATCTTAGAAAGTTTGAAATAAAGCATGACAAAACACATGGTTATTTTTTTTCGATTTTAATTGTGCAAAGAAGTAAATTAATGGAAACCTTTCGCACACAACATTTGATACTCGCTAATGTTGAGAATTGCAGTACATCAAATCTTTACTTCAACTTTTCAATAACTTTCTAAAATCCTCAAAATAAATCAAAATGGATGCACATGTCATAATTAAAAGTTTAGATTATTTTTCATATTAGAGATGACAAATTGAGAACAAAAAAACCCATTGTGAATCAAGAACAAATCTTTTTCAAGGCTTGGTTAAAGTAAGCAATTGCGATGTTTTTAGTTAAATGTATAGATTTTAGTTAAATGTATAGTATTAAACAGACAAATTGATTTAAATTTATATTCTGTCTTGCTTTCATTGGTGTTTAAAAGCAAATAGGGTTAGACATTCATCATATTATAAAATCAAAGTCAGTGCCATATACATGTATAAAACGAGTGGTAAGAGAATTTCAGCTTTTATTTCGCCATATAAATTCTCAATATCTCTACTACAGATAATATTTGTTAGATATAAATGGTTTTATTTTCTTTATTCCTTTGCATAATATGCAGTTGGTCATTGGGTGGGTTAGACACACTTTTGGAATTAATTAACCCTTTTTTCAGTTTTTTATGAAATCCCTTGAGTTAAAAACTGTGTCTAATTACCACAACATATACTAGTATTGATTATGATTGATATAGGATCCAAAAGTGCATCTCGCGGCAAATTAAATGGAAGTAAATAAGTCAATAAATTCCACGCTGACCACAGCAGGTTTTACTTTTATAAAAAAGGGGATTTAATTGATTCCAAAATCGTGTGTAACCATAGCTTTTGTTACCTTTAATCGGTTAGATTTCAATAAATATCTTGACTATAGTCTGGTCTGCCTGCCAGCTGTTTTCCCTTTAAACATCAATAGAGAGAGTGGCTATTTATAATAAGGACCCTAAAATAATGGTTCCTCCATTTACCCAGTCACCAAATCAACCATCAATGTGACAATAGACTCTCAGACAGAAGCCATATACTCACTTACTGCAGACATTGAATTCATTATTCAGCAATTTCACTTTTCACTGGTTTTGATAACAAAGTTATTAACATTGATAATTGAAAGTTATAATAAAAATACACTTAATATCACATAAAACTTTCTGGATTACACAACTTATAGTGGTCGGACCTGACATTATCCTTGCAAGTGTAACAAACATCTTACACAGTAAACATGACTGCTCTGGGCAAACATCTTTATGTCATTATAAACTGCTTTTGTTGCGAAGCATTTGCTGTCTCCTCTTATCATAACTTTCATCTTACAAAGGAATTTTCTCAATCTAAAAATGATTAAAGAATAATTTACCCCTTTTGTGGGTGGTTACAAAAGTAGACGGACATTAGTTCCTTTCATTAGGATTTTAACACTTTTAGTAAAACATAATACTCAGGTGTCAACGGGTCAAAAGATAACTATTGATGTCTTAACAGTCGGCATTTGGAAGAATAACAGCACCAAAGGTCATTCAGGTAATGTCTTTACAAGCTGAATCTTAAGAAGATAAATATGGGAAATTGATACCATTCAGTGATATCAGTAAATTATTCTATGTTTCAATGAAACGTTTACCAAAGACATTAAAACAAATATTTTGAAAAAGTAACCTTACTGTGAACTTTCTCACAAATCTCAATCTAATTGAATTTTGAAAAACAATCTATACCTTGGGACCTACCTGAAGGGATATTGTGTCATGATTTGATTAATGGTTTTGTGATGCACCAAGTGAGCATATACTATGATATGTTATTAGAGTATAAGTCTTTTATGCCTTGGTCAAGTTCCATTTAGAACTGGTAACGCAAAGTGCTATGAATGAGCATCAAATCCCATGTCACATATCAATAAGAGTAGCTATGTTGACAAGTTTCTAACTATTTAACTAAACAGATGATTTTGAAAAGAGCTAATGAACTTTATAATTATTACCATTTCAAATCACTCCTACTATTTAGGTTGATAAAGCCCTTATTTTGTTTAATCTTATTAAACTTTGACAAAAGGAATACTTTTAAAAATGATTTTAACTAAAAATGTGTCTATCCCTATATTTTTCATCCAATATGTCCATATCATGAATTAAATATCACTCTCCTTATAGAGATTTTCATAGCCACCCTATTAAGCTCTATATTTTTCAATAATAGAAGATTCTTGAAAAATTGTAATGATGAGGGAGTATTATATTTCAAATGAATAATAATTTTATTTACACAATTAAATTTCTTGAAGATGCCATTCTAAAGAGAAGAGGAATATTGTAAAATGAATATTGCAGAACGATATACATAGACTTAGGATTACAACTTGGAGTTGTATTTATATTCTATGGTTTGAACCTGTCGGCTTTTTCTTTTCTAATATAATATTACTACAATGGACCATATTTGTATTAAACTTTTAGAGAAAATAACTGTTGATCTGAGTGATTTTATTATATGCTCCAAGGCATTTTGGATGCTCAGATGAGTACTTGAAATAATAAGTGGTTGTTTGATGACAGTAAAAATCAGCAAGTGGAAATCCAACCATACTATCACTGCATGAGTAGAGCAGTGTCCATTTGAAAGCAAAAAATCACAAATTACAGCCTAAATTGGGGAAAGGCATACATTTAGTACAACTACACAAAGCAGGCTGGGGGAATGTTTATTACCAGACATTGCTCATTGCTGTAAGGTGTCCAATTAATGAAAGACTATTTGACATTGGGAGATGTGAAAAAAATATTGATTGCTATTGGACCTTATATTTTATGGTAATCAATCAAATTTGTTAACCAATCAAGAACATGTGAGGAGACAGAAGACATCAAGATTGATGTAAACCTTGCATTGATACTATTATAGTGGCATTTATTATAAAAAGAAAAAGAAGTAGAGGAACTACAAAAGGTTGTAAGTTTGACCCACTACGGACATATTTGAGTTGAAGGCTATACAAATAACAATAACAAATACAAGATTACAACCTTCTGCAAAACTAGTACTTTGTGATAACCTCTTTGCCCTGGGATAGAAAAAAATATGCTTGTGGTCTTGTTATCTATGAAACTTGAAAGTGTAAAACTACAGAAACAACGCAAGGAAGTGGAAAGTTAGAGGATTTCTAAGGGCTTGGTATCATAACGTAAGTAAAACCAGATTTTTTCTTCACTTGTAAGTTGTAGTTGTACTTCCTTTTTAATTTTGTTATAATTACATTTTTATATATTACTTGCATGCATGCACCAAACTATCAACCATGCAAGAAACAAGTAAAATACAAGTTGCTTATGTAAGAGAATTATAGGATTTTTACAATATAGCTTAAAATATGTGGTAATGTGGAAAGAAAGGGAATGAAGCTCCATCTGCATGGCATTACCCTTTTAAAATTTAACATTACATAAAACAATATGATTTCTGCTTGTTTCTTATCCATTCAAAAAAGGGTAACATGAACTTGAAGCCCTATGTTATTGACAGAATTCAATTCAAATGAGTAATACCAATAGTTAAATTCAACTACGTTGAGGTTGATCTCTTGTTCTTAAAATATTTCCATGATATTTATTTATTTTCTCTCCACATGCACAAAGATTAACTTACTTCAATAAAAAAGTACTTATTTATCAATACAGTGAACTTACTGACAAACTTGTTCACCAAACACTGGGCAATTGAAAATCCTATTGTGTACATGTATACTATAGCATGTGCTATATCTAAGTGTATTAACGATGATAAAGTAAAATAAATGATTACAACAACCCATTTACTTTGAGATTAACAAACAACTGATGTCTCCTTTGAAGATAAATAGTCAAGGGGTTAGCATAGATATTACATTTTTTCAGGCAGTATTTATGTTAATCTCTTTATTATGGGTGTTTTTTTTACACAGTACACTCACTCTCATGCACCTTAATTATGGGCTCTTGTCTTGGTAACAGTAATGCAAGTTAACATTTTTTAATGGAAATTGACAAAAATGGTAATAGTGGGGCACCTGATAAACACAGGGGTCATGTAATATATTATTTTTGAGTATCTCCATATCTGCTAATCTTTTGAGATAATTTCTTTGAAAGATTTAGTTGAAGATGAATAGTTGTGCTCAGCAAAGAATAGCTATTTTTTTATACAAATTACCAGAATGTTGTGCTGATCAAGGTCAAATGATTCAATGTAGAGAGTATTTAGCTATGTAGAGTAATGTTTTTTAGGCATACCTACCATGTGTGTAACTAATCGGATTTCTCAGAGTAACCTAAAACTGGAAGTTCAGTTGGAACACACAGATATATTTGCAAAAGTACAAATTGACCAGCATCTAGGCTAATAATGAGGTGTAGAAGCACTTGATGTCTTTTAACAGTGGGAATGGAATGGAATTCAAGCCAGGTGCAATGCAGGTGTTTTATTGTACTGATAATCCTAAGCATATCTGGACTATCAAGTATTTCCAATGTCTTAATTCTTAATAACAGTCACATGGGCTTACAAATTTCTGGCCTTGCACATATGTGGCCTATTTTACTAATATAGTTTACTTGATTCAACTGACAAACCCCTTCCCCAGTTCTGTTACAAAGAAATATAGATCACTATATTGTAAGATAAATGGCAAGAAATAATGTGACCTAACCTGTGAATAAAGAGTGATTGTACTTTGAAATAAAGAAATATCTTGATGTTTCAGAAAAGGAAATAAAAGTAAAAGATCTCAAATACAAACAAAACACACATTATCCAAGTATTCCTATACACTACATAATCTCTCCTTAACTTCTGAATAATTCATGTAAGAATTCAAGTTTATCTTTTTCTTATATAAAGGGTGTAGTTGAGCGTAGATAATGCAAGTGTTATTTTATTTGTATATGTGATTGGAGACAACTCTGTGGTATGTTGCTATCTCCCTGATGTAAACTTGCCCAGGTCATAACTTTTCATCTGTAGTTTCAAAGAATAAATTATATGGCTATGGTGTTTTTTTATTACAGTATTACCAGCTAATACATATCAGAAGCCAATTATCAATGTGAAATAATTGATCTTACATCATTTTTTGTTCCTGTTTTAGCTTAAATTCACTGAAGTCAGTTTAGCTTGGAAAGAATTCTAATGCATATGACTATGTAATGATAGACATTTCAAATATTTTCTCCATCAATCATTGCAAATAATTCAAACAAATTCAGCTCAACCTCCATGCATATCTATTCACTTAATCTGTACAGAATACAATAAAATGAAGTCTTTTCCTTCTTAAAATGAAATAAGTAGCAGAGTAAATATGCCTACTTCTTGAATCTGTAGTATTTATTTCATTTGAGGTTTGTCAGAAGAAAAAAAATTTAATCAATGATTGCAAGGTTGTATCTTATAAGTTATATTTGCTTGAATTAACCCCAACCCTCTTCATGGTATTTAGGTAGTAGCAGCTTGTTCGAAGGGAAAACGGACCACTTGTAGATATCCCTTTTTGGTAAATAGCACTTACCTAGTAATCATTTTGCAATTTGCTTCTTATCTTTATATATTACTTGTATCATAAACCTGAGCATGCAAAAATGTGCCATTAACTTTTTGGGAAAAAGTAGAGGAAGTAAACTCATGCAGATTTTTACCAAATCAAATTTCAAAACATGCAAGAAGTCATGCTCTACCTTTAGTATATGACTATATAAGTGTTTACTTTCAGATTTAATCTCAGCCATTGAAATTGTCTATGACATTGTGAAGATCTCTAAAAACACATTCATTTTTTTTCAAGTGACAATGACATTTTTTTTATGAAGGCATTGAGTTTTGGAAATTTTATTAGACTACACTACAAGTGTCCTTCACAGAGCTATAAAGTTTCTTTAATTCTTCATTATGTCATTATGATAGCACAATTAGAAGACCTTTGAATAAAGCACATACTAATTTTCATCAATTAAAGGCTAAAATGTCATTTTTATTATGAACATACAGCTTAATCATTTGATAATCATAATGATATAAAGACTGGGGGTCAGGGGTTACAGAGGAAGGGATTGGTCTGAGGATGGGTAGAGAACTGATAAAGGAGAAAAAAATGACAAATATCAATGAGTGCAACATACAAATATACAAAGACATGAGTTTATGTCCTGTAAATTATATTATTGAAACATGTTACTGAGTGTAGAATTGACTTTTTTTTTTCAAAAGTTTAAATGAACATGTTCAAGGTGCTTAGAATTTTCTATTTATTTTCTATCAAATACCTGAAGAGACATAGATTTAAAATCATGATGGCCATATGGAGCTTTATAATACTAATGATGAAGATTTTTTTAGAGATTTTTTTCTTTTATTCTACAACAAAAAAATTATAAACACGCAATACAACATTTCGTCTGTACTCAACAAAGTTCTTTAGGTAAATGAGAACATCAATATTGAGCTTTATATAATATTAGATAAATTTTTCAGGTAATGATGAAGATGTTTTGATACCATCACCAAAACATCCCATGGCTTGAACCTAATGAGGGGCTTCCAAAAAGATATAGTAGCTAATACTTAGTCAAATTGATCATCATGCAGTCAAAAAGTTCTTCTTTATGGTTAACATAATTATTTGAACCAAATGTTACAAAGGAGCTAAGAATGCACCCATATGAAGAATTTAATGGTGCTATGACTCCTTGCAAATTCTATAGCAATTTGATAAAGAATTATTACCCCTCAGATTAAAGTTTCTCACATATAACAGATAACATATGTCATGTCAAAAGAATATGTTTACTTTGAGAATGACTCTTAACCTTGTATAACACCAATATTTCAAGAAAAATTGCCTCTGCATACAGACAAGTGGCAAATTTTGAACCATTAAGAAGAACTATAACTGTAAAACTTTTCAAGAAATGGCTTTGATGTTGAAGCCTTTATAACACAAGCATCAAACATGCAACCAATCAAACTGAAAAACAGTCATAAATCTCATTGCAAAAATTGTTGAAAACATGTCAGTGATTTGATGAAAGGCCTGTAAGTGATTTTCATCAATACCTAGTAAAGTCATTTGTTTCCGTCAAGTGTCCAATGGTTTTATCCCTAGCTTTATACACAACATATTGAATTGTTATCAATGATGAATTCAACATAAATAGCCATGGTTTGACTCATTGTGTTAAATGTATGGTATTGACCATAAGTGGGTGTACATGTCAAAAGTAGCCAACTGAATGGACTAAAGGTTTTGTAAAGATAAATACTTGTTCATTGTTATCACTTTTGAAAAAAAAAATTCTCCAATGCAGGAGGTTGTTTTTGGAAAATTATGTTATGTTTCTATATAGTTTGATAATTATTAAAAAAACTCTTTATGGGATATGATTTTAAAATCTACATTTCCAATTTACAATATTTGAGAGTCTAATTTTGTCTATTTTCAAGAAGAACTTTTTTTCTTTAACATCTCTAAATCTTTAAAATACAACACAAGGCACCTAAGTAAAATATGGATCGGTCAATACAGTAAGGGGGAAGGGTGTGTACAAAGGGAATATATCTGGCTGACGGACCTATTTTATATTATGTTACTGATAACACTCTTCAATACACACAAAATATCTATTAAGCTTCATGTATATATTTTTTTAGCAATAAAAACTTAAGGCAATGTGCATTTTTTTGTGTGCCTTCAATAGCAGTTTTGTTATATTGTTAATCAAGGCCTTTGGCATGTGGTATTAGCATAAAATTCCATACCAAATAGGACATATATACAAGGCTTCTACGTTGGTCTAGGGTGTCCATCAAGGTTTCATTTTCATAAATATCATGATCACAGCTTGATATCTTGGTGATATGAATTATAATAGAATATATTTGAATTAAGGCATATCATTTTGGAATTATTCTTAAGTTAGTCTTATAAAGACTCTTTTTGTTAATGCAAATCTGTTAAACTTTGTAGTAACAATGTCAAGTGCTCAATTCAGGAGAATTTAGTTATTCCATTATATAAATTGTTATAATCATTTGAATTTTTGACCTTTTGAAACCTATTGTATAAGAATAGACAGTATGTGGGGAGATAGAAGTTATTCTATCAAATTATCGGTGTCCTGGTGAATACAAATTGAGTTTGTCCAAAATTTAAAATGTAAATGTTTTGAAAATGATGTTAAGAGTCTTTGTTCTAAATAAACTGTTGGTTGTTGAAGATCTTTAAGCTTTGCCACTTTTACATTATTTGTGAAAGTTATAACTGATATAAGAGTATATCAATATTTTATTTGATACAAGTTTCTTTATCAAGGTAAGAGAAAAAAACCCAAAGAGGTGTGAACAAATAAAAGGAAACATGTAGACACATCTGATAATATCAGTAGGCTACAGAATATGTAGCACTATATTTTATCATGCCAAAAACCATATTCCACTCTAAAGCACATGCACAATTTATGGATGTAAAAGAAATTGACATAATTATGGCTTCAAAAAAGCTTCTCCTTTACAGGACAATCCAATAATAGAATAACTTGATTTAGTTGTTAAGATAATTAGAACATAACCCTTGAAATGTGTCTTTCCTTCAAAGAAGCCTAAGAATTTATAGCATTTAATAAGACTACTTTTAGGATAAGATTCCATCAGATGGAACAGCTATAAATGTATGATAAATACAAGAGCTTTATAGAAAAGGACTTGTTATTGACTGTGAGATCTATTACCACAGGAAGGAAAACCAGATGTCTGAAACCTACCTTGAGGTTGAGAGTCAATTAGTCAATGCCAAAACTTACAAAAAAACTAAAAAATCTCTTGAGTGAAAAAAAGCAACATTGTTTGCAAAGATATACAGCTCTAAGGTTGGGTTTTTTTCATACATGTTTATTTATACTTTTTTGTATTTGTTAGGGTTTTCTGTAATCACATGTTGAATATATACCTTGACTTTGATGGAGCAAACTCCAGTGAAACCTATTACTTATTTCCAACATTTACTTATTTACTGTGATCTATTCACAATCAGAAACAAATAGTGATGTTGAGTGATATTCATAGTGTTAAGATGGCATCAAAATGACTTTAAGTGGTGCCAATACATCACTAAATAGGTGCCAATCACTTTATTTTCTGACAGTTTGACCTTATGGGTGATTATTTTATGATCATCACAACAATCATGAAGGTCATATTTTAGGAAATAAACTTATATCAGTATTAATACTGTTTTCTTCTACGTTTGCAGAAAATGATTGCAATAAATAATTAATCAGAGGGACCTTAAGTTATGAGTCTTAAGGGTCCTAGATCATAATTCCTCCAATGCTATTTCTCTGTTATCTAAAAAGCTCATATCTTGCATGTTTTATCTTATTTGCAGAATAATCCCTTCTAATCGATACGAAGAAGGAACCTCTAAGACATAGTGATCTGACTTTGAAAACCAGAAGCTAAGAAACAGTCCTCTAGAAGAGAAAGCTCATCATTGATTGTAATTTCTTCTTTCACAAACAACTCACAATAAATGACCCTTGTCTGATGATTTCTTCAGATTTTCCTTTGGGTTTGAAGTTAAAAATAAGGCAGCAAGAACTGGAGTGAATTTAGGGAATAAATGAAAATTACTCTCTTCTTCCTGGCTGCAACAACCTTGACCCTAAAATCGGATGAAATCCTAGAAAGAAAAAATAGGATATTCACTGGAGATAAATGTCTTCTGTAATTTAAAACAGAAGTGGGCAACAGAGGAGATACTTCATCGCTTTCGACCACAAGTGGTTAAGGCAGATCATTTCATGAAGCATTAGAAGAAAGATGCTTTTCTCACAAATCTTCAGATATTTTTTCATCACTTGAGGGGAACTAAGAGTTGTTTATTTTTTTGAGATAATTGACAAAAGATGTTTTTTTAAATTATTGTTGGTTAGATGGGCGTGTTGCAGGAATGCTATCTTAACAGAATAATTTTGAAGTTCTTTTTATTAATCTTTTTTTGTGTAAATACTTTATGAGTGTTAAAAGGCTTATTCCATGGATGGAATAAACCTGCCTTTGCAAGGTATCACAGCCCAATTTCAACTTGAAAGGGAGCTCACATTTACTGCTGTCATTCATACCCAGACACAATGCTCTCTCAGTCAAAATGGGGTTAAGGGTCACCTAGCAAAGAACACCAGACAGTTGAAGAATAAGAAACCAGAAGGAAGTAGTGTAAAAAATAGAGCTTATGACTCAATGCAACAAAATATAACAAACTCTCAGAAAACAAATAAAAGCTGTGATATCAGTCAAAATGAGCCTAAGGAAACAGATTTGGCTCCAAAACAGAATGTTTCAGAGATAAATGAATTATTTGTTCTTACAGCTAATTGCAATTGTGAGGCAATGGCAAATACCTCTTACATTGAAGCACATACGTGTGTTTCCAGGAATGTCCCTAGAAATGATATGGACGCCATAAAAAAGACAGTTTCAGGATACGATGAAACAGATAAGAGATTTTTACCTGTGATAAATGATAAATATGATATTCCAATTATCATTTCGCCAGATTTGAGTGAAGATGAAAACCAGAAAAATTTAAGGAAGCCTTTGAAGAAATGGAACATTGAGGAAAAAGGTTCATTAAATCTACAATCTCACAGATCTGGCTCTGATGGGCACCTCAACAAATCAGCCTCATCATCAGATGATAGACTATCACATTCACTTACTCAGTCACAATTTTCAGAATTTTCAACACAAAGACAGAAATCTTTTCTCAAATTATGTGAACAAGCAAATGCTAAGAGAAAATTTCCAGGTGCTTTTTCTGCGTCAAAAGAAGACAATTCATCAATAATCTTGCCGGCAAGATTCAGGCGGCGGAGATCCAGGACATCAAGTTTATGTACATGTGAAGAAGAGGCCGATGAAAATCAAAATAATCTTGATGAAAATGTTAATACCTGTGTCAATAGTGAAATTGTGTCTAAATGTGATTCTTGCTTAATTCAGAGAAAAAGTGATTGTGATAAACGTATACCACACACAAAGAATGGGGATAAAGAAGAAAATCTGGCAACAATGACCAAAGACATTAACACAGCTTTGCTATGGATTAGGAGTGAGATTGTGAGTATTCAAGATATTTTTGTATAGTTTTTAAATAGTTCTCTTACATAACTAACATAGGGGGATCCAGGGGGGCACCATTGGAATACTGAAGAAAATGTCCTCGCTATGATAAAAATCCAAGTCGATTAATGTCAAGATTTGCATTTAAGCATACAACATTAATACAAAACCTATCCCTGCAACATTGTATTAAGTATAAAAAAAACTCCTGCTATTCAACATTGAAGAGAAAGTTTGACATACGACCAAAATCTGATGCCATTTAAAAGGACTTTTAAGTCCTAACTTAAAAGTTAGTGTTACCTCATTTTTTCACAAATAGACTAGATCTTTATCAATTTTATACTGAAGAATTTGATAGGGCCAATTCAAAAATACCCTGGGGTTATATCTTTTTTTTATCACAAGCCTCTCATCCTACAATTAATATGAAGAAGTTATATAGGTTGTCCTCTTCAGTTCAATGGGATTATTGTGAAGAATCAGTATAATATAAAGATTCTTAAAATAAATCAAGCAACATGATTTTCGGAGTTATTGTTATACTTTATTTCTACAAGTTATCAGTTGGCAATGGATACAGATTCTTATCTTGGAAGTTTTGTTACAGTTGACAAAGTAATTAATTAGCTTCGAATATGAACAGCAAAATAATAAATTAGCTTTTAGTATGATTGCTTAAGAGAAAAATATATTCCTTTAGAGATGATGAGCAAATTCTGAATACATGTGACATATTTAGTTCAATTATACAATAGCCAGCTGAGGTCTTTGGTACGACATAAAAGGAAATAAAACCTTATCATACCAACAGTCAGCCATCTTGTCTCCGGTCCCTTGAGGCTTCATCATGGCTTAAGCTAAACTTGATGGCATCAACAACTCCCCAAGGTTACAAGAAAGTGACCTCAGAGATGTTTTGAAAGAACTCTTCAGTATTGATTTCCTTTATCCCTACATGATTTCCGGAGGTCAAAAGAAAAGAATAAAGTCATATTTGATAACAAACATTCCTATGTGTCTGTAAAGATATTTATTTTTTGCCAATCATTTATCTTTAAAGCAAAAACTAATATAAGAGAATGGTTGAGAAAAAGTGAATTTGTTTGATTTTTTGTCACTTCCCAAAATGAAATGAAAATGGCTAATAATATCGATAAAAAATCAATTTGGTGAACCTCTTTATTTTGATGAAGTTTTTAACCTCATAAATTCAACAAACAAAAAAATGTGAGGATGATACTAGCTTAATCAGTAAACCTTCGCTGGTTAAACAAGACATCACCCATGCATATCTCATCTGATTAAATTAAAGAAAAGTGAAAATTGCATTGTGGTACACCTGCAGAAACATATTGACATTTTTGGATATAAGTGATATTCAGTTGTTACTGTAGAATGACATCAACGTTAAAAATTAACAATACCAATTATCACTAGATTGTAGTGCTTTTTTCACTATTTATCACTAACATCACAATTTTTTTCAGACATTGTGAACTGTTAATTCACTTTGATCTACAAAGAAGTCAAGAAATGGTATAGAAATTGCATATCTGTAATTTCAAAATTCAGTTAGACACACATTTATCTACTAACGCATTTCTTGCATTATAGTTTGCTTATTTTCTGCCTTTTTAGCACAAAATGAAGAGTCAAGACAAGGTGCTAATGCGTCAATTCCTAGACTTGCGGTCAACAAT